>JAVXUL010000003.1:3283259-3300045 GCA_035590515.1 Trichilia minutiflora | reverse complement strand
TTCATACAAGATCATAAACCCTGAAACCGACAATACAAATGGTTTCTAGGGCATACACACTAACAAAGTTTTGTACAAGTTTGCATTTCATAGGCCTTGATTTTTGAGAATAATTTAGGTAAATAATTGAAAATGCTAAGTTAACATATAGAATCCATTCCTTTTTATATAATAAGATAAAGGAATAATTCCTTTAAAATATTAGTTTGTGGAATTAAGAGAGTTCTATTCATGAAATGTTCATGAATTAATTGTTCGTTTAGAATTAATGGTAGTTAAGGAAAAAGAAGTAATTAGAGAGATTAACCGAATAATACCTAACTCTAATTATGAATTATTCATAGAGGATCAATTCATATATAATGACTATATCAATAAACAACTTTATATTTTTAATAAATTATATCTATATTTTTAAGAGTGTAATTCTAAATATATAGTAAAGTTATTCTAGAATTGATAATTTTATGATTTAATAAAAGAATTTATAATTAAATTAGTAGAATTATTAGAGCTTAAAATTTTAGGTACATCGGCTCTTTTGTCGTCTTCTAAAGTTTTATTAATCACATATTCAAAAAAATAATAATTAATTATAAATTAATTATTTAGTACTTTTTATTACATAAGACAATTAGTTGTCTTCAAAATTGTAGATTTTATTACACAAGTTGTCTTATACCTACATTTATGACATAAGACAATAATTTGTCTTAAATTATTACTTTCACACTTAAATAAAAAATTGGATTTTATCTTTATATTTTATAAGATAAAATAAATTTTGATTTTATCTTTATCTTTATATTTTATAATTAATATTTTATAAGTAAAGATATTTTATTTATTTATTTTAAAGTTAAAATTAGATTTTAATATTTTATTTAAAAGAGATAAGATAAAAATATATTTTATTTTTTATAAGATAAAGATAAATTTTAATTTAATTTTATTTATTTTTTAAATTTAAAAAAAAAATTTAATCATATTAAAATTGATGATCAAAATATTATATAAAAAATAGTGTTCTCTTTTATAGAGAGAGTTTTAATAAAAACTTACGTTAATTAAAAAAATATGCTTTTTTAATATACGTTCACTTATGGTGAGTGAGAGATAAGATAAGAAAGATCGTGATTCAAAATTGTACTAATTTTCAGAATCAAAATCTCTTATAATATTTTCATTTTTACTTAAATTAATATATTAGATTTAAAATTTTTGTTTCCATTACCATCCAACCAACACATTCTCACTCTTTAATTTTATATTAAAAGAATAAAATAAAAAAACAATAATCATATTCACTCACTTCTTGCTCATCTTTTTTTTTCCTCATCCATCCTAATCACCACCACTGTCATTACTCTCTCTTTAGATTTCTTTTGCTTTTTCTGTTCTTTACCACTGTCATTACTCGATTTATTTATGTAGTTCCTTCTATTTGAATCTAGATTATTGCCTACCTTATTTTATAAGATAAGGATGTATGATTATCTAAAAAGAATCTAAGTCTTGTTAGGAGTTCATTTCTATTAATGCTCTTAGAAAATGGATCAATTAAAACTAAATAAACAAAGTACTAAGTCAATTAAAACTTAATTGAGTAGAGTTAGGGATTGGACTCTAAAACTAACGTAAGCTAGAATGGCTATCAAGGGAATCAGTTCTTGGTCTTTTCAAACTAGTTGTTGTGAAAGAATTGAGAAAAAAATTGGTTCTCTTGATGTTGAAGTTTGGCTGCAGAGGAAAAGGAAGAAATGGTGGGAGCTTTGTTCATGATGGGTTTTGATACTGTAGCTGATTTATTATTTGTTTTTTTGTAGTAGATATAGATGATATGAAAACTTATAATGTTAATATTGAGTTTATTAATTGCAGTTGGTTTGATTTGCTAATGCAGAAATTGGGTGTGTAACGATTTTCTGGTAATTGGTAATGGCGGAGAGCTGGCGTTTGCAAAGAACTGAGTTGTAGAATTTTAGATGGCATTTGCAAAGAAGAATTGTGTTTGGTTTATAAAATAGGGGTAAAATAGTAATATTATCATAAGAACAAGGCAATTACTAATTGCAATAGGTAACTATCACAAGTTTCAAATTGCAGGAACAATTTTGTCACAAAAGTTAGAACAGTATATGTCATTTGACTATACCATAAGGAGGTATTTGTCATTCCATCGTATATTTAATATTGATGCACATCGATCGTATAATTCCTATAACTCCACAACTTTCATGAAATAGAAGTTAAAATGCTAAATAATAGTTCAAAAAAAAATAATAAAATTCACTAAAAATTAATTTTTAAAAATATTTTTTAGAACATTACTTTCATAATTAAACGGAAATCAACAATACTAAACATGTCTTTAGTTTTAATTTCATCCTTTTTGGTCTTTAAATGCATATAAAGCAAAATACTGAAAATTACCCAACAAGATTTACAACTTTATTTTTAAAATTAAGTAAAAACAGCAATACTAGACGTATCCTCAATCTTGGTTTCATTTCATCCTAATTCATATCTCCATTTTGGTCTTTAAACAAATACATACAAAGCTAGATGCTCAAAACTGTGGACAAGAATTTAAGTTCTGGTCTGAAATTCAGCACATGTTGTGCAAAGCAAAGATGAAAAAGCAACAAATATATTTGAAGTAGGGTATGGCCATAACCAATGGAGTTGTGCTAAAAACAGACAAGCAATCAACAGACCATGCTTCTTTCCCACTCCCCCACATGCCCAAACAGACAACAAAAGATTTGTCTCCACTTCTCTTGATTCTTCTTCAATTTTGGTATTAAATCTTAATGGTCGACAACACCTTTAAAGTTCTAGTGCAAAAGCATTGCTCAAAAGGAAGTTCTATTAAGAGAATCATCACAAATTCATTACTTCGTTACTATCACACAACCCACATCCACATATATAGATAGATAGATAGATAGATATAGATAAATCTCTATATCACCAGAGGAATCGTACTAATTTAATCGATGAATTTATTATTATTATTATCTGTTTATTTATTTTTGTGTGTGTACATGATCTTTGTAATAAAGAAAGACAGAAAGCAACAAAGGAACCCAACCCAATTCAGTATCCAGATTCAGTGTCTTCAAGAAGTCAAGAATTCTATGATCAGGCTTTTCTATTCTCTATAGTGAATAAATCAGACAAGACATGTGACAGGAGAAGAGAACAAACCAATAAGAGGAAAGTGAAAACCTTACTGACTTGAAGACAATTGAAATCGTTTTGTTGTCTCCTCAAACTCAAAGAGGATGTTCCTACACAATACAATACTTCCAATGGAATAAGACCAGATAGACAGACCATGATCAATCCATGAACAACAAATCTCAACCTTGTATTTTTTTCAATCGATTTCTATTGCTTCTACCGTGCTTTAAAAGCAAAGTTAAAATAGTATTTAGTACTATCAATTTTTAATAAGACCCACATATTTTTATGTTATAAAGCCAGTCATTGTTAAGCAGGGTGCCACCTAAAATTGACAGTATCAAAAACTTGATTAAGAGTATTCCACAACGGTTGACTTAAAAATTATCATACTATGATATTCCAAACAAAGACTTAATGTAATTAAACAATTGCTGGTTGGAATTCAATGATAAAAAATAAAACAGAAGAAAGGGAAACAGAGAGAAAAGAAGAATATGAACAAGGAAAAGATGAGCATGTGAATGAATGAAAATGAAAACTTAAGCTCAAGCACTTACTGATGTTGGTTCAATTGCCTAGCATGTTATAGTTTGTTTCAATTGAAATATCTTGTCCCATAAAACCACATCATATCATTTTCTATTGTTCCCCTCAGGCTCTTTGCTTCCTACAGAGATCTTATCCTTTTCAGATAGAATACAAGCTTTCTTTCCCAATCCCAGGTTCAGTGCTCTGTTTTTCTGCAAAAATCATATTACATTGGCTCTGGTTTCTCCGTCTCTATTGTTGTTTTCTGTTTTTCTTTATATTTAAATGCTGGTAAGTCTACCAAATTGAGATTAAGGGAATGACTGAGCTCCTCTTTTCTATTTTCTCAGTAAACAAACAGCAAATGCCAATGGAAAGATAAAAATAGAAGCATATATACAGGGTTGTCTGCATATTTGTTACCTACTGTCCTAGTACTGTAAACCATCATTCAGGAAACTCAGTAACCATCTCATGATCTAACAAAAACCTTGTTTCAAGTTACTGGCATGAATACTTGCTAGAGCATACGATGGATAGTTTTACAGGTTTCGATATCAATTTAAAATTCTAATGTGTGCTCTATTTAGAAATGTCTAAGGACACACACAGTCCTCCAGATTAGTTAAATATACAATTTAGTCTTTCTATTTTCATAAATACCCATAAAAACACTAATCCGTTAGTTTAATATGTGAATTTGGACAAAAATAAAGGTAATCCCATATATTCCTCTCAAAATGATTATAATTAAGAAAGTTTTTCTTAGTTATAATAGAAAAACGAAAAAAAAAAACGAAAATCATTCCAACTAACAAATTTTTTTAGCGAATTAGAATCTGCACGGGCATTGTTGAAATCAGTGAAACTAAAGTATACATTTAATCACATGTTATTGGTGTGTATGTCCTTTTCCCTATAGGAATTAATCTCTCTAAGTTAACCCCTCAAAAATTTAATTTTTTAAAATATAATATATGAATTCCTAGTTCACATTATTGGTTGGCAGGCTAATAGCAGCAGGTGGATGGCTGAAGACTACATAAGATTCCAGAGATTGAGAACAAGGGCAGAAAAAATGAAAAGAGTAGATGGGAACCGACACCCCAGGTCATCTGGTTTATTATTAATGCATACTTGAAGGAAAAGTTATTATAAATGTGACAAAAATTCTACATCCTAACAAGAATACGGTATTAGGACTGTGGAACTCATAATAAAACAGAAGGGAATACATTGGAGAGCAGTTTTGCTCGCACAAAATGAAATGCATATTGAACCTCAAGGTTTCGACAACAAATAAGATTATGAGCACTAGTTTTTACATTACGCCAGTGTGTTTCTGGAACTTTGATCTGGTTTAGCTGAAAGGTTCTCAGCTTTTGAAATGCATGGTCTGGCTCCACTTTCCAGCAGCTGTTCCAGTCAGCAAGATCTACAGGGATTATGGATAGCTTCATACCAGCCATTTAATATTATCATCCATGTCATGTGAGTGCATCTATCAGAACAAAGTAAAAATCAGAGTTCACCTAAATCTTCCCAGGTAAACAGTTCAGATAACACAAATCTGCCTTGCAGTTTGCAGTACACGTCTAGGGTAAATCTTAGAATTGTTTAAAAGAGGGCTAGAAATTAACTACAAAAAGGTTACAAAGCACAACAAAATATAATGTCAGTCAGTTTTTCAGAGAGTAATGCTATTCATCCCAAAATAGTATCCCAAGCATCCATCAACTGCATTGTTGCAATAATCTAATTAATTTTCTTGAGTGGCAAAAGTTCACCATCCAATGGATGAATAGGATGTTCTATTCTGGGATAATTTTAGAGATGTGAAGCCGGGAAAGGGACAGCACCAACCAACTAGGACTCGTGTCAGAGGAGTTTTGAGTGTGAGCTCCACTCACGAGTAGTTTACTCTTTTTCATTCCCTTCAGTAACTATGCAGGAGAAACATTAACTCATAGTACTATGAAAGAGAACACCTAAAATTGTAGGCAAACTTTTCTAATAATGTATTATCCAATGGCCAAAATACTAATCAGAGTTCTAATATGATATACAAAACACTTTTAATACATGACATAATAACTAAAACACTAATCTTCTTTACACACCCAGACATTGAAAAATAGAAAATGATGTTACTTCATGCCCATTTACTCCTTCGAAGTCTAAGGTCCTTAAGAATTTGAAAAATAGAGAGCATATGTTACTTATGCCTGCTTAGATGATACCACGTTTTGCAAATGATGACAAAACACAGCCTGGAAAGATTATGTCTCCTGTTTAGGTTGAGCAAAGAAGTAAATTTCTGAGACATGACTAAAATACGAATAAGAACTTATCATACTGAGGTTTCCATTATAGAATTGAGACTCATTTCCAACAAAAGGAAAAGGGATCTATAGAGTTGTCAAAAAGTCAAAAATTGATATCAAACACGTAGCATCCAATGAATATATATATATATATATATATCTATGTATGTATGTGTGTATGAGTGTGCGTGTTAATGCCCGTTTTTGCCTTTACTCATCAGAAATGCATTTCCCTAGCCATAAGCTGTTGAAAAAGAAAAGGTTATATTGGGAACAAGAGGCTAAGACCAACCTCAAACAGGAAAAAATTTATGTAGGAGCAGTCCTCCCACCAATATGCTAATCATTACAGCATGGTCACAAAGTATAAACCAGAATCATCTATCTATATTTGTTTGATGTTCTCTAAGACTCATATTGAGAAGATATCATTGTTTCAAGGCAGGTAGGCACTATTACTTCCCTAATGCTGAATTAAAGCATCTATCAACCCTAAATAGTTTGGTTCAAAAGCTCCATTGAGTAATAATAATCTCTTTATTTAAACCGTCTACCATCATTTTCCGTAAGCTAATGGGTACAAAGCATCTTTAAGCCATAAAATCAGAAACCATGCTGATCAAAAGTTAGCTTAAGAGACCACTAATGAAGAGTAATATAATCAAATAGAATAAAGATCTTGTTGGTAGTTATTTAGAAATGAGGAATAGGAAACGATGACTTCTCTAAATATATTTTTGAAATGTTAGACCAATCATGTAGCAATGCAATAACATTCCTGTCATTTTGTAACAAGGAAATTTTATAACTTTTGAACAATGTTAACTGGTAAGCCATTCCTAACCCTTTTTTGTCAAAGAAGACTTTTAGATTTTATCTGTAAGATTTTTGTAATCATAGTTAAGGAATTTTTCTAACTTTTAAAAATTGTGCCTCTTTAAGGCACCTTTCATGTTGTGTTTTATATGAATGCGTAGATGCTCATATTGTATATATCATAGATATGCTCATACCATATATCTCATATACCAAAATCTCTTCATTTTGAAAATTTTGCTTTCTCATTTGTCAAACAAACTTGCACTCCATTTTCCTTAATTTTTTTTTTAATTGGAAATTTCAATCACTTGTCAACCACTTCACTTCATGACCGACAAGTTTTCATTACTTTTGAAATTTTCTCGCACTTTCAATTTTGAAAGCTTAATCAACATTTCTATTTTTTTTTCAATTGACAAACCATGACTTCAATGGGAATTCACATCTTAATGTTATGTTGATAATGAAATCAATACAGTCAACATCCAAATACTTTAAACCAGCCTTGCAATAAGCTTTCACGTAAGCTAGATCGCTACAAATTTCTGACTTACCATTCCCAAAGCTGACACCAATTTTGTTGCCAATCAATCAGCTTTTTCTATGAACCTCCTTTCAAAACCTTTTCCAAAAGAATTTCATTCGTGTGTGGAGTAGATGAAACTCTATCTTCTCAAGTTTAAGGTTTAGAGTACTACAAAAGACTGCCATTTCTATGCATCCCAAGCCTTGTGTTGAAATTGCCAAACCTTGAGAACCAAGTTTGAATCTCTTCGTTGTACCTATTTTCATGGTAAGAACAAACAATTTGAAGGTGGTCTTGAATGGTTTGGATTTGGTCGTGTGTTGGACAAGATTATGGTGAGTTCATCAGTAGCAACGTTGTGGTGGAACAAACGGCGAATAGCAGCAAATTTGATAAGCTCTTTGTTTCTTGGCAATTCCGGCATCTATTTGTAGCAGATATGCATGGATTTTGGTTGTTGATGCCCTGGGAGTGAGTTGGTAGCAGCAACAAAGCATGAGTCCTGATAGTTGTCTGCGAAACAAGTGGTTGCATGCAGCTGTGTTTTCTTCTTTTGACGGCATTTATGGCAGATTTTGGCAGCGGCAACTGGTGATATTTAACAGGTGGAATCTCAAGAGTTGTCTGGTAGTCTCCATGCAATCTGACACGCTGAGAATTCTGGTGAAAATTTTGTAGCGGTCTCTGATTTTTGCAGTTTTGTGGTAACATATATAACAGCCACTGAGCTTAGGTTTTAGTCGCTGGTCTTTGAGGACACTGATGGAACTCTTTGTTGATGCTGAAAGTGGCCAGATCAACAGAAAAAGTGGATGTGGTGGTTGTAAGGTAGAGTGATGGAACCTTTTTTTTTGTGTGTCACTAACTCTAATTTTAGGCTTTGGTTAAAGCATCGTTGTTGTGTTTAGGTGTTAGACTAAACACAACTATCAACTATAATACCATAAAAAAGTTTATGAAATGGAGAAAAACTGAAATTGTTAACAAAATTTGGTCTCAATTTTGGGAATAGTAAGTTAGAAACTCGTGGTGATCTAACTTGTGTTAATACTTGCTGTGATACCAGTTTGAAGGATATAGATGTTGACTGTATTGTTTTTATTACCAATATAGCATTGACGCACAAATTTCCATGGAAATCACAGTTTCCTAATTGAAAAAATAGGAAATGTCAAACAAGCTTCCAATATTGAAAGTGAGAGAAAGCGTCAAGGGTAATGAAAACTTTTCGGTCATGAAATGAAGTCAATGAGAATGATTGAAACTTCCAATAAATAATATGAGCAAAATGGAATGTAAGTTCATTAGCAAGAGAAGAAAGAAAATTTTTCAAAATATAGTGATTACGGAACATGTTACATATGGTATGAGCATATCTATGATATATGATATATATGGTATGAGCATATCTATGATATATAATGCATATGGAATGAGCATCTAAGCTTTCATATCTTTAGAGATAACTGTAAAGAAAAAAAATAATGAGCAAAGTTGTTGACTAACCATATTTAATGTCTAGAAAGGCAAACAATATATTGATGCCTTATAAGACACTTTGAAAAACTAGAAAAATTCTTTAACTAGGATCATATGAATTCTTACAAATAAAATCTGAAAATCTTCCTTGTCAAAAAAGATTAGGAATGATTTACTAGCTAACATTGTTTAGAAGTTGTAAAATTAGCTTGATACAAAATGATAGGAATGCTTCTTTAGTATCAGATTGAGGGAGGATAATAAGTGTACACAGAAACAAATATGAAAATTTTATTTGTTGCATGACACTTTAAATCTACAAAGCAAGCTGGGAATACACAAAAAGTTTCCTCACTAGTGTGAGGGAGGATGTGAAGAATAAATCAAGTCAACAATCTTATAGAAATTATAACATCCTTGAAAAAAAAGGTCACTTTGGTGTAATTATTTTAAGAAGGGAGTATTGTAACACTAATTAAATTTTTTTTCTTCTCCTTCTCCCTTCTTTTCTATCCTTACTCTTGCTTTTCTTTGTTTCTTTTTTCTTCGATTGGGAAATGAAACAATTTCCCCTTTTCTATACCTATAAAATTAGCAACTGACTTAACTAAAGAAAGCATGGGTTATGTGCTTCATCCATTTCTTCTCATGTGTATTAGATAAGTATAGGTTGCAAATTACTCTGTCATTAATTTTTTCATCCTTATATTGCAAGCCACCTAGTTTTTCTCAACTTCACAATGTTTCCACGTTTTGGTGCCAAGAAAGTATGTGCCAGACAGTACACAGGTATTATATTATCAACCAATCCAAATTTCAAAGGACATGTCATACGAGTAACAACCATTGGAGATCATTGATAAAAAGGAGTAAGTCTTGAGAATTAGAACTATTTCTTTGATAAAATATGCTGGCCAATTTTTAATGATGGAAGAAGCAATATGGGAATGAGAAACAAAAGTGAGGGAAAAATACCTTATAAGGTATATATTAAATTTTGATGATGAAATTTTTTTAAGAGGCAGAATTGTAATGTTTAATTGTGATGAAAGGTGCCTTGAAATATAAGATAGGTATGAAAAAAATTAATAATGGAGCAATTTGCCACCTATGCTTATCTAATACATGTGAGAAGAAATGATGAAGCACATAACACATATTTGCTTTAGTTAAGTTGATTTCTAATTTTATCAGTGTATAAAAGGGAAAATTATTTCATTTCCCAATTGAAGCAAAAAAAGAAACAAAGAAAACCAAGAGTAAGGAAAGAAACGAAGGGAAGAAAAAGAAGAACAAAAAAATTTGATGAGTGTTACAATCCTCCCCTCTTAATAAAAATAATTATACCAAAATGCCTTTTTTCAAAGATGTTACAAAAATAGCTTGACTGGGAAATGTCAATTTCCACAAAGTTCTAACAAGTTTGAATTTAAATGGTGGACCTACTGCAAACATACAATAATATGAAAAATAATATAAACTGTTACCCTGCCATTTGAAAGATGTATAACAATTTTCTGTGTAAAGCCAGGCAACAATTAACATATCTTCAATACTTTCTAATATGTCATTTAGTAGAATAGTCTAACTCTTCATTAATACAATGGTTCATAAGGTATATAGTGCAATGCAACTCTGAAATGCTCTTGATTAAAACTAAAGTAATGACACAGCTGCAATCACGAAATTTATTAAAGTATTTTATAGTTGAGATTGGGCTACAGGTAAGTAAACATTTCATTCATTTTCAACTCTCCCATAAAATAAAGATTTTATCCCTTGATAAATTGCTCATAAATGCAATATAATTGTAGTTTAGCCTTAAAATTACTTTTGTTACTTTTGCCTGTTTACTTTTCATCATTTTCTTCAGCATTCTTTGTTTCATTTCCAAACTATATCCTAACTTACAGCATTCTCCATCATTCTTATTTCATCCCTAAATGATACCGTTACTTGTTTCTACAGCTCAATCTCATCTAATCACAAATGGCACGAAATTAGAAAAATGAAGTAACACAAAAATGTTCATCCTAGAGGATATAAAAAAATTCTCAATTCTAATAATTTATTATTCAAAATCATCTGTAATGCACTACTATGAAAATTGTAACAGCATAATCATCAACGCTTTATAATGAATAACAAAATTAACCAAGATTTCATCTCTACTAACCTCATCAATCAATCATCTAACTGTTTAAGCTCGGCCTTTAACTGCTCAATCTTGAGCCCCATAGACCTCTGCAAAGCTTCCTTTTCACTCTCTTTAAGCTTGCTCAATAGCCCATCAAACATGTCCAATACCTCTTTTACTGCAGCTCTAGCACACTCAGCTTCTTCATCAAAGTACACACTCTCTTTCGATTCCATCGCCACCTCTATCTCCTCTCTTGCCTCTCCAAACTTGAGATTAATCATGTCAACTTCTCTGTTGTAATCAAACTGAGTTCCTGATTCAGAGGAGTAGTTTCTTGGGTTTTGATAGGATTTTGAGAAGTGGGTCAATGTATTTGAATTAGTTAAGTAGGGTTTTGGTATGAGGACTGAGTTGGAAGCTAGTTGTTGAGTTGGGATAGCAGACAGTGAATTAAGGGGAAATGGAGATGTGGGTTTTGAATAGGATTGAAAAGGGCGTTTCAAGAGAGATTTTAAGAGCGAAATTTGTGAGCGTTTATGCATTTTTGAAAGATTTGGGATTTTGAATGAAGAAGAAGAACGAAGAACGGAGACAGAGAAGAACCTAAACTTTAAACTCCAAATAGAAAGGAGTTTTTCGTCCGTCCCGAAGAAGGTGCCGGCGTGCTTAAAACTAATTCAAGTTTTCATTTATTTACAAATCTAACTTGAAAATATTACAAAAAGACAAGACTATCCTTTAAATTAATTATGATTATTATTAATTTTTTTAAAATAAGCATGAATATATAAAATATTAGAATTTATTTGTATATAATTAAAATTTTAAAAATAAATATATATCATTAAAACTTATAAAAAAAGTTATTAGAATTTATTTATTTATAAATAAAACTTCAAAAAATGTATAATGGTTGAATGAACTTTTTTAAGAATTTTGCTAATAATTATCTTTACAAACCTTTTTAAAATTTTTATATTTATTTATTATAATAATTTATTATATTTAATATAAAATAAATTATTTTTTATATATTAAAAATTATAACTTATCAAATATAAAAACCTTAATATTTGTTAACAAAACTTTTTTAATACATTATTTTAAACACAATAGGCATTTACAAAGTGTTAAAAAGTTATTTTTTTAAAAAAAATAATACGTTACCAAAGTATATAATTTATTTTTATTATAATAAACATATAATATTTATGATAATATTATAATATTGTCTATTGATGTAAAAAATATCTAGCGATTTTTCTACACCAAACAGGGAGTAACTTAGCAGGTGAGGTGACTGTAATGTAATTGAATCTCTATCGTGGAAGATCTAAAGGATAAACCTTCTTAATGCAGGGTTCCACCTATCGATTCTTACAAAACAATAATACATTTGAAATGACGTCGGGTGGGTTTTTCAATGGAAAAATTCTGATTCCTAAGTTAGCGAAAATGAACAGAGAGAAGGAAGAATTTTTTGACACAAAGGAAAGACTGAAAATAAAAAGGTTGTAAAGAAATAGATTTTTGTTACCCATTTAGGTTTAATTTGCCTCCTTTTATAAGCTCTTTGGAGAGTTGATTAATGTGACTTGGCATCGGAGAATAAAAATGATGAGACTTTCTTCTCTTGATAGGGTGTTAGTTGTATTTTATTAAAGGATCGTGCTATCAGGCTTGAGAATTGTAGGGCTTACCACTGTCACGTTGCCTGAAATTTGGTAGATTATGGGACAGATGGCCTTGATGATGGGGCAGTGCTTCTGGCCACCTTTGTTCCTTTCAATCATTCCCATTTTTATACTAATGGATTCTTGGGCCAGAAGCCATGGGTTAGGGTTTCTCTGACTAGGTATTAGAGGTTAGAGCTCTCAGGGTTTGGGTTTTTCCTGGGTTAAGGGTTAGAGGTTAGAGCTCTTAGGCTCTGAGTTTTCTCTTGGTCAGGGGTTAGAGCTTTCAGGGTCTGGGATGTCATATGCTCATCTGGAGGGTCTTCTCGTACCAGCCTTATTTTTTATCCCAATATTTAGTCCCCCAGTTTCTAGTGAGAGACTATAAAGCTTGCATTAGAAACTTCTAGCATGATGATGTAGCCCTCAGGGGTTTCGTTTATTCTGAAGGGTAGAGATCTCTTGTAGATCTGTGAGAGATGAAGGGCTGCTAAGGGATTGATGTGTTGAATGTATTTTTCTATGTATTGATGTCTTCATTAATGATGTCTATAGGGCGTTCGCTAACGTGTCTTCATTTGGTTTTTTAATCCATTCCTCATTAAATGCTGTCTGCGCGAGGGTCACTTTGCATGGCTTCTCATGAGTTGGCATCACTTTGATTCTAGCAAAAATTTTAAATACTTGGCCCATAAACTGCCATGTGTCAGAAATTATTGGCTGGGACTTCGACTGTTTCTCGAGCAATGAAAAACATTTATGGAGCTCAAACACGTGGCCCTTTCCCAGCCGTCTGAGATCAACAATTTAGATCAGGGTTCCCTCCTATATAAATACCCCCTCTTCCCTGTCATCGTCACTTTCGGCTTCCTAGGTATTCTGTTACTCTATATTTTTTATTCTTACCTTTCATCGCACTCTTTCATTCTCTTTTTGCTCTTTTGTGTTTGTAGGTATTCGTGCTCTCGTGCTCATAATCTTCCTTTACTGAAACCCTCTTCTTTTATCAACATAAAGGTACATTCTTGGTTATAGGTTTTTATGGGGGTTTATGTTTTTGCCAAAATCAAATAATGTGCGGTGATTTTTGCTGCAAGTAACGGGTTGTTTGCTGATTCCAGATGTTTTTTTGATGAGTTCTGGTGATTTTTACAGTAGGTAGAGGAAAAGATGGCCCACAGAGAGTCAGATGTGACCCGTGTTAGATTGACATCCATCGGGGCTCCTATTGCTGCTCAGGAGAGAGGAGAAGATGAGCGAAATCCCTCTGAGTAAGCTCGTGCCAAGGGATCGCATGAAGCGGACTAGTACCCTTTGACAGTTAACGAGGTGGACTTGTGTGCTTTCAGGCAGACCTTTTATATTCCTGACAGCGTGTGGTTCAGAGTGCCATTACCCACTAAGATTCTGAGTGAGCTGGTACCAGGTGAATGAGAAGCACTTGCTGTTAGGCGCTCGACTCCCTTTACAAAGATATTTTATCAGTATTTTCAAAACTTACAGGATCCCTCCCTACTAGCTTACTTTGAATAGCTGAAGAATTCTAAGCTATCTTTATGTCTTAAAAGGCTTATCAGATGAGCCCCGCCTCCACTCCGAATGAGGTCTTACACTTGTATGCCCTCAGGAGAAATACCAGTCAGTATCCTTGGTGGTACTACCTGGAGATCCGTCTGGGATACCAATCTAAAGTAAAGGGTAATCCTTCCAGTAATAAGGACTGAAAGGATCGCCATATCCTCATCTTCCTCCTTAATACTATCATCTTCACTCTCGTGTGCGGAGGCTTTAAAAGCTATGCTCTTCTTCTTCTTGTATTCATCATCTTTATCATCCAAGATTTTGTCTTTATAATCTATGAGAGATCCAATTAGGTCATCATGAGGAAGTGTATTAAGATTTTTGGATTTTTCAATTACTGTAATCTTTGCTCTCCATTCCTTGGGCAAGGATCTTAGAATTTTCTTCACAAGCTCACTGTTGGTGAATTTCTTTCCAATGGTTTTTATTGAGTTCACAATATCCGTGAATCTTATATACATCTCATAAATGATTTGTTGAGGCTCCATTTTAAATAGCTCATATTGCTTTGTAAGCTGACCAATTTTTGACTCTTTAACTTCACTTATTCTTTCGTAAATAATTTCTAGAGCATGCCAAATGTCATATGCACTCTCACATATAGAAATGCAATAAAACTCCTTTTTGTCCACGGCATAATAAAACGTATTGATAGCTCTTACGTTTAGTGAGATCTTCTTCAAGTCACTCTCATCCCATTCATTTTTTGATTTGGGAACACTTTCTCCTCTTTTATTTCTTGTCATTGGTCTATAGGGACTAACGCTAACTACCTGCTATAACTCATAGTCCATAACTTGCAAGAAGATCTTTATTCTTGCCTTCCAATAGGTATAGTCATTTTCGTTGAAGAATGGAGGTCTCATGGTTGATTATCCCTTAACATTTTAGGTGGTTACCATGGATCTTCTCTAAGATGGCTAAGTCCTTAATAGAGAACCTCGCTCTGATACCAAATGAAATTCAAAGAAGGCAACCCAAGAGGGGGGTGAATTGGGTTTATAAATTTTTTTGGCACATTAAAAACCCTAACTAATAAGTCACACACAACCACAAGTTGAATATATGTTGACAAGCAAAGGTAATAGAGAAATTTAAACATGAATTTATAGTGGTTCGGCTAAAACCAAGCCTACATCCACTCTCCTCAAAACACTCTTGAAGGTTTCACTATCTCACACCTTGATACCCAAGGCAAAACTTTTACAATCGGAGATTTTTCATTTTAATGGCTCACCTCCAAACCATACAAATAAAACACTCTCCAAGTGATTTACAATTAATCCCAAAAGTGAATTGATCCCTTCCAATCACTTTTAATACACAAAGATAAATGAAATAGAAGTTTACGATGAAATATTCAACCCTCTTTAAATGAGAAAAAAGATGAATGAATAATGAACTAGGGTTTTGATACAATATCTAAGAGATATGAAGAATTAAGCTCAAATGAAGTGTTTTTGCTCTTTAAATGAATAAAACAGTGATTCTTAACATTCAAGAAGACTTGCAAAAACAAATGAGAGGACTATTTATAGTTTTTGACAAAATATGACCGTTGGATAGAAAAACTAGCCGTTATTTTTTAAATCTACAATGATTCGATCGATCGAAGGTATAGGTTCATTCGACTGAATAGGCTCTTAGCTCACGGTCATAAACTGCCTTTGATTCGTTCGAACAAGGAGTACACTTTGTTCGATCGAAGTGACTACTTCGTTCGATCGAACCATCATATTCATTCGACCAACAAAATTTGAGTCCCTTGACATTGAAAGGCCAACAACGTTGTTCGAATGAATAACCATATTCGTTGGACCGATAAAATTTGAGTTTCCTAACTTTGAAAGGCTAACAAGTTCGTTCAAAGGAATAACCATATTCATTCGACCGAAAAAATTTGAGTCCCCTATGTTTTGAAAATTCACCAGATTCGTTCGAACAAATGACTCTATTCGTTCGATCGAATAAAATCAAGTTCCCTGTGTTTTGAAATGACAGCCACTTCATTCGAACAAGTGACCTTATTCATTCGATCGAATACTTGTTTCTTTTAAAAAATTGGACTTTTTGATTTAAAAACTCTTGGGGTCTAGTAAGGGGATAATCATGACTTATTTTGAAAAAATATTTCATCAAGTAAATAACCATGGAAAACATTTTGAGCTTAATCTTCATTACTTTCTACAAAACAAATATGTTATAATTTAACACTTAAAGGCGTTTCCATTTTAGCTTGATTTTAGTTCTTGTTCTTCCATTTGTTTGATCATCCATTTTGTTATCATCAAAAGCAAGAGTCATGACATGCATGCCAACATTCAAGACAGTATGAGCTAAATGAAACTTGGTGTTACTGACAAGTTTCATCCAATGGAGAACACCATTAATAGGTTATTTGAAGCTTTGCTTTCAAATAACAAAGCATCCAATAGTAACACCAACGATCGCAATGGTTATTTTCACAATAATAGAGAAGAATAATGACCAATGTTTTCATCCAATTAGTCTAAGCTAACGTTCACAA
>JAVXUL010000003.1:3271236-3283159 GCA_035590515.1 Trichilia minutiflora | reverse complement strand
TGGGCTATATATGTAGAGTTGGAACCAAATTGTCAACAAGGCCTTTTGGGATGGGTGGTGGTTTAACTCTAAGAACTCCACAGTTAAGCGTGCTTAGAGGAGAGCAGTACCAAGATAGGTGACCTCTTGGGAAGTCCTTAATAACTTATTCCAAAAACAAAACCGTGAGACCCCAAGGGTTGGGTCAAAGCGGACAATATTATTGACAGACTTGGACCAGGCGTTACAAATATAATTTCTTACAAAATAGTCTCCCAATCACTAATTCTAACTTGCAAACATTAATTCCTATTACAATTAGCTACAATTAAATAAATTTCGTAATTAAACAATAAAACCCTAATTTTTATACTATACCATTCACTATCCTATCTAATTTTTCCAAACCCAACTTTAATTTCTTGTAATTTAATCGTAAACATATCTATTATACATCCTCAATAACAAAATATAAGTCAATTGATGGTAACCTAACTTACAGATGAACAATAATACTAAAATTACAAATTTGTTGAATTATGAAATTAATACTTAAATTAATTATAAATCCTTATCAAAGGGTAGCTAGAAGTTTCATAAATCTTTGTTTTTATTTAATTTCGAGAAATCCCATTTTTTCTCAAACCTTAGCTTTTTCTCCTACTTGATTTTTTGGCTAAACTGAAAAAATAAAGCTTGTAGGATGATAAGGAAGTTAAGCTATGGTGATTTATAGTGAAAAATTGAAGTTCAAGCAGTGAAATGGTAAGAAAGCATGAAGATTTCAAAGATAGAGAGCTGAGAAGAAAGAAGCACAAGGGGATTTCAAAGATAGAGAGCTGAGAAGAAAGAAGCACAAGGGAGAAGCAAAGAGGAAAAAGAATGAACATTTTAGCTAGTGGTATTATATTTAATGTCCTAAATAATTACAAAATTATCCTTATGTATAAAGGAAAGAAAATTTTAAAAGGGTCAAAGAAGATATTTTATAGGGGAAAATACAAATCCCACGCCATTTTACATTTGGGATTGACAACCGACATCGATCACCCTCTGCTAACCCAAACTAACACTAGTCTTGGGGCGGTTTAGCTTGGATTGGTTTAGCGTTTCTATACTTTTGGTTTTCATACTATTTTTAATACTATTTTCTCTCTTGTTTTAAGTTCAATTTCACTCTAATTTCCTTTTATTCGATCATCTATGAGCTCTCTTTTAAGTAGCAAAAAGTGATTTTTCAATTACTTTTCTTGATTAGTAGAAAATTTATTCCGAACATTGAATGTTTGCCAAAATCTATTTCAAATTTAACTATTTCTCATCTAAATCCTCTAAAATCCTATATTAAGTTTCGATATCGTGCTCTCTATTTATTAATTATACCCAAACATGTATTTTATGAAAATAACAAAAATGTCATTAGATGACAAAATGATCAAAAATACCCCTAGTTTGTGAAGTAGAGTGTAACAATTCTTTTTCGTAGTGTGATAACTATTATACCCCTAACCCTTGTAAAATCATAAAAATTAAAAAAATATATAAAATTCATAAAATTATTATTAAAAATTATATAAAATACATCAAATTTGATTAATAAAATTTATATTTTAAAGAATATAAAATTTATAAATTATATTTTAATTTTTTTAATTTTTATACTTTTATAAAAATTAAAAGTATAATAATATAACTGTATAAAAATATTAAAAAAAATTAAGAGAATTGATTTGATAGGATATATTGGTCACAATTTTCAAATTTTACAGGGAGTTTGTTAAGAATCATAAAGAAGAGAAAAATTATCATTTAACCAAACTATAGAAGTATTTGTCATTTCTTTAATTTTAAAATAATATTTTATTTATATTAAATAATGATTTTATTTTTGATAAATTGTATATTAAAAATTTTAAATAATATCTTATTCTTTATTTAAAAATTTATCCTTTTTTATTAATACAAATATTATATAAAAATAGGGTGAAGAAGTATTTTATGGGTACTATTTAAACATTTTTTATTTTTTTATTCTCATAAATTTTTACTAACTCTCTAAGTAAATATTAAATGTTACAATTATATAATATAATAGGGTGACATCAACTTACACACGGAGTTTCTAGCCTTAACATTACCTCTCTCTCTCTCTCTCTCTCTCTCTCTCTCTCTTTTATTTTAAGGAATTAGGGTTACATATTGCTTCAAATTCGTACTATAATCGGACCAAAATTGGACTGTTTATTTTGGCAATGGAATAGGTTCAACTGTCCCAAAGAGAAACCAAATTTGCACTAACAAATCCCTTCAAACTCAACACAGCTCAACAAACCCATTTTGGCAAAGCTTTACATAACCTGCAATGCATTTGCAATTTTGAATCTTCCAATATCTCACACAAACCATTAGACTAGTCGATGGCTCGCCCGCTTCACTTCTCACCGCTGCCGCTTAGCACCAACACATCTCACACCGGCTTAGCTGCTGTATCACTTCTCCTGTGTATCTTTGCGTTGTTTTCATGCACTTCTCATTCACGGAAATCACGTCCATGGAGGGCTTGCTATGAATTCCTGGAGCTGGACGATGAACCTGTTATAGAGTTTAACAATGAAGTTATGGTGCAGAATACAGAATTGCAGGAATATCAACTCAGGAACGACGATCAAAGCACATTGAGCAGTGAACAGCAGGAAGTCTCAATTTGGCAGAAGAACATACTCATGGGCGGAAAGTGTCAGTTGCCGGACTTTTCTGGTGTCATCATATACGACACAAATGGAAACATCGTTACTCCCGGCAAAACTCAGCATCCTTTGCTCACCTGGAAGTAATCAGAATATTAAGCTAGCAAGAACCCCTGGTTTTGATGTATCAATGAATGTAAATCAAGGATGATCAGATCTGTATGTGCCCAGAAGTTGTATGAATTTATGTACTAAAGAAAGCAAATTTTACAACTCTTTTAAGGACAAAGTGAATATTTAGAAACAAAATACATAAAACTATATGGAAACAATTGTACATTTTCAGATCAAGAACTTGTGAAAACGAGATAAAAGCAGAAAATCAATGTATAATTACTAATCCAGAAAATTACAATCAAGTGGACCCCAATGTTTCTTTCTTGTTAGAATATGAAGCTCTTCCCCTGAACCCAACCACACTCAGTTTTGAAGCTCTCGATTTCACGGTTCCCTTCTTTGAGCCTGAAGATGCTCTTTTATAGCTGCTCATAGCAGCCTTAACCTGCTTTGATACCTTAACAGTTCGCTTCGAAGATTTTGCTGGAACAGACGGCATTCTAGATTTTGTTACTGAAGATTTTTTTCCCAAGCTCTGAGATGATTTATCCGATGCAGCTTTAGTCTTGTTTCTCTGACTTGACGCTAAAACCCGTTTAGTATTCTTCCCCTTTTGTACGGTTATTTTAGCCCTGGCATCATCTCTTCGGACATTATCTTTAGTAAGAGCTTCCAAGCTCTCATTCTTCCTGATTGCCTCCTCAATACGCTCAGCTAACAACATGTCTTTTTTAGCTACTAAGCTCGTAACTTTCCCTGTGAAGATAAAGAAGATATTGTAATTCAAATTGATGAGGAAATTGTCACACTTGTAGATTTGCCATGAGCCAAGTCTTGGGACAAAATAGTGGCAAAAATAAAATACGGCTTTCCATGAAAATTCTGAGAGCTGGATAGATATCCTATACCAAAGTAGTAGCAATATCAGAAATTGATTCACAAAGCAATAATTGTCACATCAATCAAGATGGATCTCCTTTCATAAATAACATCGCCACCACCTTCTTAGAAGGGAAAATAACGTTGAAACTTTATAACTCAAAGTAATACAAATGGTATCCAGCATATTTCCAAGCAATATATTGTTCCCTTTTGATTGTTATATGTAGATCAGAAATTCATACATAAATTATAAGGGGATTTTGGGCAACCATTCCTTACAACTATCTTTCATGCTGCAAGAGTGCGAAAGAAAGTGAGTATTTTCATGAAAAAGGACAGAAATTGTATGTCAACAAGAACAATTTTATATACCTTTTGCACCCATACGAGCAGTTCTTCCTGTGCGATGCAAGTAATCAATCTAAACATTCAAAGAAAAAGAGGCATTTCAACTTCAAACATAAAGAAAGAAATATGATAAAAGGAAACAAAAAAAAAGAAGCTAAATGAAACAGCATAGAATTGACAAGTGATATGGTGCTTACAGAGTTCAAGGGGAAATCAAACATGATAACATGATCTACATCTAAGTCAAGTCCTCGAGCAGCCAAGTCCGTGCACACTAATGTTGGGCAACCCCCATCGTCATTCTTGAATTTGTTCAGATTTTCAACCCTGGATTTAGAAGGAAAACAGTTAGCTCAAATACTTTCAAGAAATACATTCATGCATTGATGCTAGGGAATGTTGATTGGGTTGTCTGTTATGTTTTCATTTCACGATACATTTTCATTTGGCCAGCTAGAATTCTATGACAGTATGCAGGTACTAGGTTAGTATCTTTTATATCCCATTCACGTAATTGAAATTCTTTTAATAAGAAAATGCATAAAAACGAATATTTTATATGATCATTTCCTATAACAGCATGTTGATGTTCTCAAAAACATTAATTTTTCAAGAATAGTCTTTTAAGAAACATTTCTGGAAACCACGAGCAGGACAAGTTCTCTGATTGATACAATAATATATCCTTTTGAAAGAGAAGTAAATGTGACCACGATGTGAGAAAAGCATTCACCATTTCACTACCAAAAACATACTAAGCATCATCTTATGGAGCATGAAATATATCATGCTAAGATAATACTCTTTCTATTAAAAAAGAAATGACGAATGGAATCTTGGCTAGGTCAAAAAGGAAATGGGAAAATAATAAATGACAAACACTAGAAAACCTATGCTATTTTTGCAACAGAATACATGAAGCACGAGGAAGATACTCCTAATGTTTCCCATGAGAAAGCCAGGAAATCCAAGAATATCACTGAGTACAAAGCAAGCACTCAAACATTTGTTTACCATACCAATTCTCATTAAACTCGGAGACAAGTTCATAGAAAAGGAAACTCAGCTTCTTGTCATATAAAATTAACAGTCTCCTCTTTAGAAATACAATGAGTAAATGGCTAACATATTGACATTATAAAAGAAGATGATATATGGTATAACCTAACCTTTCTTCTGCTGGCACCTCACCATGGTAATTGACAGTAGAAATTTGATTCTCATTAAGGAAGTGATCAACAGCACGGCTAGAATTTAAAGTGTTACAAAACACCATCACCTTGTTTCCTTTGGTCAAGCTTGGTTCAAGAACCTGTTTTCACATTAGAGCTTAACCTACGTAAGATACTTTTTATGTTAGAATATTCATATTAGCAACTTAAAGCATTTTCAAAATATAACCTCTAGGGTATGCATTTTCTCAAAATAAGCCATCATGTGCAGACATTAAATTACAAATAATCTATAGTTCAAACAAATAGCTAAGACTGTTGATAAATTGAAAATAAATGATAAAGCACCACCAAAGTAGACCTGTAGCAGTGCTTCCAGCTTGTTTTCAGAACCTGAAAGCTTGATGAAATCATGTCGAGCAGACGCAATCTTTTTGTGCAGGGTTGATGTTTTCAAATGCATTATTCCTTGAAATTCCTCATCGATCAGCTTCTGCACTGCCTGAAAAGACTCAAGACTGTCAGTTATACAACTTTCAAGTCAATGCCCTATCAGCAATGAAAATTCATCGATCCCAATTGATATTTGAATTTCCAGAATCTATCAATTGAAAGATGCAATAAGAGATATAGTGGATTTATTTAAGAAGCTCTGGGAAACAATATCGATCCATCCAGTAAATTCAGTGGAATAAAGTGCAAAAGAACATACCTTTGACATTGTTGCTGTGACCAATATAGTCTGAAACCCTTGGCCATTGGGCTTTGATGTGCGATGTCTTAAAGGGGCAAGGAATTTGCGAATGTCAGGACCAAAACCACGATCAAACATGGTGTCTGCTTCATCCAACACCTACTAAAAAAATCATTAACGCCATGAAGTGAACCCAAATTATCGCAATGCAACAAAGACACACTAAAGTTCACGGCCCTTGAATAGTTTTTCAAAAGCAATACAAGACTTTTCACTCCCAGGATAGGACACAATAAATGCTAACCAAGTATCTGATGTCACCATAAACCATGTTTCCATCCTCAATATGCTGAAGAACTCTACCAGGGGTCCCAACTACCATGTCGATTGGTTTATTTAATGAATCCTCCTGGGGTTTCAATCGACCACCACCACTGACCATAGTAGATCTGAATCGTGCATGATGGCTAATAGACTTTGCTACACGAAAAACCTACAAATGCATTTAATATTTTAATTATAATGGTCAATTTCACAGAGATTGTGTTTGTTAAAATTCTAAATAAATATAGAAAACCTGTTCAGATAACTCCCTAGTGGGACATAGCACGACAGCACGAGGACGCCTGGGCTTCGTAAGCCTACCCAGTAGAGCTTCGTCCTCTCTCAGCAACTGCAAAACTCAAAAATTCAAAATAGTTGTTTCTTTAGCTCTAACCCAATCCTAAGCATCCCAACATAGCTCGTGTGTACTCATATTCAGGATATAAGAAAACTATGAGAGAAACATAGGTAAATGAACTTCAATATCCAACTATATATATAAGCCATATTTTGATAAATTTTAGTATGCACAATTGAAATGGAAAAGAAAAAGAAGATTTTCAGACGGGCTTTTAAAACATACTAAGACCATGCAGTAAAGTTCATTACAAATACCCATAAAATCAAATGTCACATAAATCGTGACAAACATAATAACAATGAAATCAATTATAAAATCCCATGGGTACAAAAAGAAACCTAATCAGAGACCCAAAACTCAAAGGAACATTAACTTAACCTCGAACTTCAATCGACTCAGTAGATAAACATAGACAATCCTAATTTGTTCCAAATAAAACACAAATGTAGCAAATAGAATTGCTTTACTTTACCTACATGGTTAAACATGATCTAAAAACAAAATTTAAGTTGTAAACAAAACAAAATTTCAAAAAGGATAAACAATAAGATCATCCCATATAACACATATATGAATCGGATTGCTCTATGACTAACCAAAAAATCAACATTTTAGCCAAAATTTACACAACCAACCAAACCAAAACACAGTAAAAAACAAAAAGAAGTACCTGTACAAGAGGTAACATGTAAGCCAGAGTCTTTCCAGACCCAGTATGAGAACCCAAGACCACACTTTTTCCATCCAAAACAGCAGGAATCCCAATACACTGAATCTCAGTTGGAACTTCAATACTCATCTCTCTCACTGCCCCCATCACCTCCTCACTCAAACCCAACTCTTCAAAACTACCCACACTCAAAACTTTCTTATTCTTCTTCTTATCAAACTCTTCTCCTTTGCTTTCCCTCTCAAAAGAACTCAATGACTCTCGAGTTTTTGTTTCTGGGTTTGGTTTGCTTGATTCCTTAAGATGCCTAAGCCTCAGTTTTTCAAGAAGCATCGAGTGCTTACCATGCTCTGGTGGTTCAATGGTTGTGGGGGTTATGGTGGTACATAAGGGTCTAAATCCTGGAAAACTCGTAGTGGATATTTTAGGGAATTTCAGAAATGGGTGATAGCGCTTTGCTGAAGAGAGCAGAGAGAAAGAAAGAATTGTTCTTGATGTTCCTAAAGCCATGGCTTTTTGCATTTCTGCAACCAGCAGTTTTGTTGGTTTTCGCTTTCGAGTCGTGTTTTGAGGTTTTAGTCGAGGTTTTGACAACGAATTATCTGTTTGGGTGTTTTCTAATTTTTCATTTCTATGTTCTACATTCGTTTCTTAATGGGCCGAGCCTTTCGGCTTAAACGTTTAAAATAAAAACAAGAGTAAATTTAGTGTCTAAAAATTAATTTGATATATTCACTAATTATTTTTTAATACTTTTTAAAATATTTAATTATAAAATTATATAAAATTATTTGGATAGAAAAAGGGGATTTGTGGATATTTTTAAATCACTAGAATTTGTTAAATTAATAAATGAAATTTTAGAAAATAAAATATTTTTACCCACAAATTAAAATTTTAATATACACCAATTAGCTTTTTATGTTATTTTTAAAAATAATATTTAAATTTAAAAATTGTCCAAGCATATTTCAATTGATTTGGTATGTTGTCATGGAAACAAGAGATTAAATTTCAAATATCCTTTTTTTCCTAAAATGAAAAATAGTTTCGGAAACAAAGCCATACAGACATTTATTTATCCCTTAACCAAATGTATTTTTGTAAAAGCATCCTAAAATGATAGAAGTTGTAATTTTAAATAGTTGTGTTGCCAACAGAAAAACTTAGGTAGCACGATTCAATAAGATTATTTAATAAAAATATATTTTATATTATAAAATTTTCTTTTTATTATATTAATATTATATAATTAGTGTTTTGGAGATGTAATGGAGTAATTTTTAGTAATATAAATTTTTTCGGGTGGGAATTCATTTTTATTCGAATACGAGGATTTTTATAATCATTGAAAATATCAACGATGACAGGTCCCGATTTTGGTCAGTGATGTGACCATCGTTGTAAATCTAAAAAATATATTCTATCACTTACAATATATTTTTAAGACCCGTAAGATATTAGTACTTGTTTTCAAATTCATTTTCAAAAATAATATAATGTAGAAGATTTTCATACATATATAAAATCAACAACAAGATTTTCTTAAAATACTTTATAATCATAATAAATATATCTCTTGATCAAACTAAAATATCCAAATCATATTTTTTACAATTATTTTTCAGTTCAATGGACCATAAAGTAAAAACTTGAGTCGAGTATTTGAAAACTGTGCTGAAGTCTC
The DNA here is from genome assembly GCA_035590515.1 of Trichilia minutiflora. Classification (NCBI taxonomy): domain Eukaryota; kingdom Viridiplantae; phylum Streptophyta; class Magnoliopsida; order Sapindales; family Meliaceae; genus Trichilia; species Trichilia minutiflora. Next base: position 3,274,238 of record JAVXUL010000003.1, on the reverse strand, counting down.
GCTTCAACTATGCTATATCGCGTCCGACTACACTAACCTGAAATAAGAAGTGAGGGATGAGTATTTGAAAAAATGCTCAGTGAATAGATAAATAAACCAAACAGAAATCAGAAACCCAAATACTGATTACGAAAAACCCTCGTAATCGTAAAATTAAGCATAGTAAAATGTGGTATCATTTATATGTCTAAAAATCTATATAATATCAAATATGTATAACCCCTCGTTCTATAGGATCTCATCCACTCTCTCATAGCTGTATGATTAATTCGCAACCCTGGTTGAGAGTGTATACCCATGTATAATATCCCTCTGTCTATAGGATCTCATTCACTCCATATGCGTTGTATGGCTGATTCGTTAGTTAGGATACTATCATATTAGTATAAGGCTAGTATGCTTTAACTTAGACATATGAATCCCACCCATCCCACCTTGAACTATATGACCAATCCACACTCCGGGGTCTATTGGATTCCACCTACTCCACATGAGCTGTATGGCCAATCCTCACCCACATATAGTATAACATGGCACAAAAAGCCATAAATAAATCTCAATAGCCCATTAGGGCAAATTGAGTAATTGGTGGCTCACAAGGCCATTAATAAGTATGGCACCCCGGCCATTATACTCAACTATGCCACATTCACAAACATGCATAAACTTGGCCTCTGGGCTGAAAATCATAATATCAATATATATATTAGGCCTTTAGTCTCACATTCATGGTAATCCAGATTTCATCACAAACTTATTTCTATTACAAATAAGGGGTCATCCCGGCCACCACACAACATTATCTATCGCCTCCTCATTTCAGTTATCTATCCATATAGCTATACCAAGCATATAAATCAATCATAAATAATAATAACTGAGCCGAACTAATAAATATGTGTCCACTCACTGTTCTGGGGTAGAAAACCACCCTCTTGGTATCCTCCTCGTGGCAGAGATCCTCCCGTCATGACTGCCACGCCTGGATATACATATAATCACAAATTCAACAATCTATCACAATGTGCATACATGATGCAATGTATACTCATGCTAACCTCGCACTCCTCTCTCTCCTCTCTCTCTCTCTCTCTCTCTACCATACTGTTATATGTAAAACTCTATTTTATTATCATTTTCTTATCAATTTCAACACCAATAGCTATCAATGCCTTCTAATTTATCGATATAAATGATAAATTAGAAAAATCCTAATTTTTAGGGTTTTATGAACAGTACCTGAGCTATATATTCTTAGATCTAAGCGAAATGATAGTTCAAATGAGAGAGAAAAGCTGAAGAACAAGATTATCCGAACTGACAAGTGAGCTCAGAACTCCTTTTTAGCTTGAATCTCTCTTCGACTACTATTTACCATACCTCTTCTCCTCACGAATCCTCACGATCCGACTGGTAGAACTCCAATCAAAGAAGATTTCTAGGTTCTAGTGTTTATTCTCAGTTCATAGGAACTGAAATGATGAAATTTGGTTGAGAAATGGAAGAGATCAGTTTCATCACAATTGAGAGAGAAATGGTTCTGTCAAAAATAAAGATAGAGAAAGTGAAAAACTAAAATGGGGAAGACAATCCCCTCTTCAACGAAAATAGACTGTGTAATCGCTCAAAGGTGTCGATACCTTTCATAAATATATCGATACCTTTGGCTTTTTGCCTCCAACATATCAATACCTTTCCCCAACGTATCGATACGTTTGGTTATTTACTATTCACTAAGCCTGTCAGGAGTTGATGCCATCCTCAATGTATCGATATGTTTCATCGCAAACTGACTTCATCTTTATCATAAACGTATCGATACCTTTATCAAGGTATCGATATGTTTGGTACTATTTACTATTCATCATACCTTCAATGTATCGATACATTTGGCCTGTTACTATTTATCATGCTATCAAGGTATCAATACCCTTGATCAAAGGTATCGGTACCTTTGTCTCTAGTCCTCTTTTCGAGGACTGCTACTTCAGATAGTTATAACTTTTGGCTCGGTTATCATCACGAAACCTATAATATATCAATGGAAAGCTCTCTTCGAGCTCTACAAAAATTATAGAAATTTTTTCTTAATTGGAGATGATTTTAGGATTAAAATTCTAGTTCTTTCTCATAAACTCCTATCTCACACCATAATCTTACTCAAAACACATTTTTCAAGTTTTATACCCTCTCACACATAATCTAAACACAACAACATGCACGAAAACTCTTGAGGGATTTACTATTATACCCATAATACTAAAGGATGGGTTTCATAATTCTCCCCCCTTATATGAATTTTATCCTCAAAATTCTATATGATGTAATGGGTATGCAATAACAAAAATAATGATACTAAGCATATAGCTTCCCTTTTCCCCTAATAATTAAATAAAGGTATTTTAGAATACCTAACTTGGTATTTATTACTAAAAGAAGAAACTGCAGCTTCTATAAAATAAAACAGTAATGAAAATAAAACATACGTCAAATAAAATATGCAAGGACCTTTATTTTGGGCTAAACATATACCTTGTCACTGGAAAAGGTAGGGATACTGCCATCTCATCAAACTCTCTGGCTCCCAAGTCATCTCCTCAACTGTGGTACTCTGTCACAAGACTTTCATCATCAGAATAGTCTTATTTCTCAAGACCCGTTCTTGCCAATCAAGTATCCTCATCGGTTGTACACACAATTAACATTATCTCTCAAATTCATCGGTGGTGTCTCAAGTATATACGAAGGATCTGACAGATACTTCTTGAGCATCGATACATAAAAGACATCATGTGTCCGACTCATCTGTGATGGTAAATTCAATCTATAGGCTATTGGGCCTATCCTTTTCACAATACCAAAAAATCTAATATACCGAGGATGTAGCTTCCCTCGATTTCTGAATCTGATTATTCTTTTCCAAGGCAATGCTTTCAAGAAAATCTGATCATTTACTTTAAATTCTAAGGCTCTCCTTCAAGTATCAGCATATGATTTCTGTC
>JAVXUL010000003.1:3232336-3246090 GCA_035590515.1 Trichilia minutiflora | reverse complement strand
TTTAGTTAATATTTCTTCACTTTATATATTATGCGGGTTTGATAGCGACATTGAAGCGGATATTTATATATATATATTTTAAATGAATATAAAAATCTTTATGTTGGTAGTTATGTTGATGGTTATGTTAATAGTTATTAACTTTGGTTAAGAAATTTTTTGTATATTTTTATTTTTAACTTATTGTTACGATATTTTGTTTGTGGATTGTGTTAATATATTTTGAATATATGTGATATTTATTTGGATTGTGATAATGCTAGTGGTGGTTGGGATTATTTGTGTTGATTAAGATTTGGATTGAAATGAGAATGGATATGGATATATATATATATCCACAAACAAAAAGACTCCAGAACAGATAATGCAAGTGGTGTTTTTTAAAAATTAAAACAAATTATTTTTTTAAAAAAAGAACTTTTAACGACAAAATTAAAATATCACTAAAAGTTATATATTTAGCGACATATAAATATTGTGCCTAAAAGTTCAACATTTAGTGACATATTAACATTGTGACTAAAAACTTAATTTTTAGTTATAATATGATCTCACTTTTTAACGAAAAATTAACTTTTAGCCACAATATTAATATGTCGCTAAATTTCAACGTTGTCGCTAAAGGTTTAACTTGTAACGACGTAATTAGTTGTCGTTAATGGTCATTTTTAGCAACATTTTTATAATTTTTTTGTCACTAAAATGTTTTAACGACAGACTTTGTGTGACAAATTTCAACCACATATTAATATATCGCTAAAATTTTTAACAATATTTTTTAGACTTTTAACGACACTGAAATTTTGTGGTTAAATGACGAAATTTTTGTAGTGATATTCTTTTATAAACATTAACAGTTCTTAAGAGATTCAAAGAGAGAAAATTCTAAAAATAGGCAAAATAGTTATTTTTTAGGTAAGATTTTTTGTTTTTTGTGTTCAAAAAATACGTTGATATGACTTTTTAGGCTGAATGTATCAATACTTGCCTCGAAATATCTATTTTTTGTCTAAGTATCGATATTTATACTTCTTTTACTAAAAATTAATAATATTTATCTAAAAGAGCGATTTTTTTTGTCAAAGTATCGATACTTGTAAGCCAGATATTGATACTTTGATTTCTATTAAAAAATATCATTCTAGTCCTTTGATAAATATTGGTTAAATCCTTGAAAAATCATTTATATGTTGTAAAATACTTATAGGTCAGATATTGATTCTTTTCTATTTTGATGTTGTGTTCTCTTTTATCCAATATCCAATTTCACTTTCGTTTTCTATTGTAAAATCATTTGTCTGTCCTCTTTCCATATAAACAAACCTTGATCCAAAACTTCATTCTGATCAATAAAAATTTGGTTCGAAAGTTCAAGCGTGCAAATGAAGTCTTAAAAAAAATTTTCTAAACACATTTAATCTTCATCAAACTACCTTAATTCACTTATTAAACACCAATATAAGGTTAATAAACCAAATTTTAACACTTGGACGTACGTATTGTAAAATAATGAAAAAATCATTCTTTAATAAAATAATTAAAATACCTTTAAAAAAATTGGAAACATTACAACTTTTGTAAAAATATAAACACATGATATAATAATATTAATTTGTACAATGAATTTGTCCGAAGAATTTATATTCCTAGCATGACTCTATATTTAAAGATAGCACTTTTAAAAGGACAATTAATGAATTAATATAAATTTTTTAAGATAAGAGAAAAAGAAAAAAAAAACTTCTTATATTAAAAATATCTTAAGATTCTATTAAATTAAAAAACAAAGAAATTTAGGGGTCCGTTAGGTACTATTTTTCAACATGTTTTCATAAAACAAAAATATATTTTTAATTTGATATTTTGATATTTTGAAAAATTGTAAATGGTGTTTGATAATATTTCTCATATATGTCGAAAAATAATAAAAAATAATATTGCTTAAATTTTAATAAGATTATTTTCTAATTAGAATTGAATTCAATAATTTATTTAAAGTTAAAATTATATTTATGATAAAATTTTCAAAACTAGATTTTAAGAAATAAATTTTCTCCTCCTTTTTAAAATTAATTGTAAAATAGGTTATTTTATCAAAAGTAATTTCAAAAATTTTTTAAACCTAAAACAGTTTTTAACTTTTCAAAATTATTTTTAACAATAATTTTGTGTGTAACTTAAATAAAATAATTTATTAATTGCTTGAGTATATCATTATTTGTGAAGCAAATAGTTTGACATTGCGTGCAATTATTTAATTAATTTCATTTAAGCTATATATTGAGAATTGAGATTAAAAAATAGTTAAAAATATATATATAATAAAAAAGTTATAAATTAAAAAAAAAAGGAGGAATTGTACAATGAATGTTGAATTGACTATAATATATTGATATATTAATATAATATGTAACATAATTCTGAAATTTAATACATTATACAATATAAAATTTAAAATATTAAATGTAAAATATAAAAATTAAAACAATTTAAATTTTAAAATTTGTATTGCAATATTGCATAATATATTGAATTTTAAAATTATATTTATAATTTATTAATATATTGATTCATTGATGTATATTAGCCCAAGTCATGCACTCATACCTCCCAAGTCCCAATAAAGGCAAAATCGCTCTCCCACGTGGCACAAATCCTAAGGGTCTTATCTTATCCACTCAGTAAAACTTCTTGTACCCACGCGTATCCATCACAGAAGGCAACAAACGCGCCTCCTTTCTATAACCAAGCACATGACGTGTCAAATAAAAGAAGCGAGTGTCAAACAACGACTTTCCTTAGAGCGTGGAAAATTATTATAATAAAAGTGACTGTTAAAGAGCGGGAAAAACCGCTAGCTTTCAAACGAAGACATCAATTCAAATTATTTTGGAGCTCCATTATTTTAAATGCTTCAATATCAGCAGTTCAGTTTACGATTTCGGCCAAATTGAATTACTTTCATTGAATGGAAGAGGACGAGACGATGGATTATCAATCGATGAAGAGAAAAGAACTTCAAGCTCTGTGCAAGAAGCATGGTGTGCCGGCAAATTTATCGAATAGGGAGATGGCAGATCGGTTATCTTCGATTCTCGGGGTTAGATTTTTGGTTTACGTTGATTAATATTCCTTTATTTTTTGTTTAATTTTCATTTTTGTTTTGGTTTGTTGTTGTTTGCTTGCTGATAAATTTGGAGGAAATCAGAAAAAAAGCCGGCATTTTTAGTTATTTTCAGAATGTAATTATGTTTGGTTTCCGAGATAATAGTGGAAAATGAGACAGGAATGAAGTTAAAGTTTGAGTGTGAAATTGTTTGTTATTACTGAAATGACAAGGTTTCGGAATTTTTAATTTTATTTTATTTTTGTATAGATTAAATATAGTGAAATCTGTGAACTTGGCCCTAATTCTGTTATGTTACGCAGGTAAACAAAAAGCTTACATCAAGCAAGAAAGTTATTGAACATAATTCCAAGGCCAAGACCAAGGTGGTAAAGAAAGTTAAATTTAGTCCTGAAAATCAAACATTTTTTTATGAGGTTTCGGCGTACAAGAGGGGTGGTAGGAGAAGATGTACACCAGTGCCAAAAAAGCAGATTCAATCTACTGAAAATGATGTTTTCTCTCCTTCTCTTGCTGGTAGAAAGAAAGCAAGTACAGATGCGAAGAAGAAAAGTCTTGAGGTGGGAAGTGCTGATCAGTGTGATGTTGTTGAATTGGGTCACAGGAATGTGATTGGAGGGATAATTAGGAGAAAATTGAGAAATAGGGAGGTAGTGATTGGAAAGAGTGATGGTGATTTGACGATTCCAAGGAAGAACGTGAGGCAGAGAGGTTCAAAGATGGTGAGAAATGAAGTACCTGAAGAGAAAGTTATTGCTAGTAAAGATGCTAAACTTGAAAATATCTCTTGGACTGTTGGGAGGATTACACGGTCTCAAGCTCAGTTCGAAAGCAGAGATTTTGAGAATGAAAAGCATGAGGGTAAATGTGAAAAGGCTCCTCGACCCGAAGAACTTTTAAAGGGTGTAAGTAGAAATGCTTTGACGCGGAAAAGAAAACAAGATGTTATGAATGGCGAATGCTGCAAAATACTAAATGAGAATTCAAGAAATATTGAAAGTATTAATAGAAGGACAAGGTCTCCAGCAAAAACTTCAGTGGATATTGGTGCAGCTGAAAGCAAAAACGAAGAAGAGATTGTTCAGCCTGAAGAACCTTCAAAGGGTCTCGGTAAATATAATTTGAGGAAGAAATCCGTGGTACCCAAGAAGGGTAGGGTGGGGAATGAGAAAGTTGAGGTGAAAAAAGAGACTAGGAAACGATCAAGGAATGCTAATTTGGAAGGGATTTCAGAGGTTGAAGCTATTCCGGATACTAGTAAGGAATTTGAGATGGTTAAGAAAGTTTTTGCTCTCAGTGGGCCTTCAAGAAGAACCAGAAGCAGTTCTGTAATGTTTATATCTACTGATTCAACTAATGAACCGTTGGAAAGTAGACAAAACATTGGACAAAAGGAGCCTTACGTGAACAAAAACATTCCAAGGAGGTCAAGACGAAATGTTGCTGAGAAAGCTTCTGCAGAATCTCAGCTTGCATCAAAAAGTGAAGGTCCGTTAGTATTCCTTGTCAAAATTTTCCTTAATTACATGATAATTTAAATTTGTGAAATCGTTATTACCTTTTAATCAAGCTTTTTATTTGGCTGTTTCTTTTTTGGAGCTTTTGGTAATAAAGTGAATAATAGCCCTGCTCATTCTCTTTTTGTAACCAATCATGCTATGAAAGAAGGTTCCTTCCTTTATATCGCTATTACGTGCTATAATACCCCAAAGTATCTTTGTGAAATATTCTCCCTTTTTGTAATGTGTAGAGGTGAATAAGGTTGCAAATCAAATTGTTGTTCAATCAACTGTTATTGAAAGAAGCAATGCAAACTTCGTTGGACGAGAAGAGTTTTCTGGTAAGGGTGCACCGAAATCTGATGAGATCATATTCAAATGTGAATCTTCCATTAGCAATGCAGGGAATGGAATTTGCAATCAAGCCAAGACTGAAGATAATGTAACAATTAACAATATTGAGCCTGAAGAAGTGCTTTATAATGAAAAAGGATCTCAAGTTGTATGTGACACAATTATTAGTGAGGACTACGAGAGAAACTTACTGGTCAGTGGTAGCGCCATTCCAATTTCAGAGAAGACAGGTGGTAAAGATGCCAAGAATAAAGAAACTGAAGTAACAGAGGGGTATGCTCAAGATGCTATGTGGAGGGAAAATGAATTCTCAGAACAAAACCCAAGTAATGTCTCCAAGGAAACAAGAGGAAGATATATGCATGAACTTTCTGAAGCTGAAGGAATCAACGTGATTGTCATGGAAGGGACGAGTACTGATTCAGGTGACTATCCTTGGCTGATAGTATTAGTTTCTATCTGAGGGCACATGCTGAATTTCTTCTGTTATATTCATTTTTCCTGTTCTATTGGCTTGCTTTTGCTTCAAACAACCAGTTCCTCTCTTTTCTGCAGCTCATGGTTCAGTTAACAAAGGAAGTTTCCCTTGCGAGCTGGATTCACTGAAAAATCACGGTGATCAAGAAAAAGGTTAGTTTTATAGTTAGTATTCTCTATGTAGTATTATCATTTGGCAGTTTTAGCATAACTGTGTTCATTCTTATTTGCTGAAGATCAGTTCAAAGTCTAATTTCCTTTGCTGATATGCTATTAACACTGAAGAAAAGTATGCTCATGAATCTGAAAAAGCGGACTAAAATTTTCCTATATTGTTTTTCCTGTTTAATCTTTTATCCTTTGTCTTGTGCAAAAGGTTCCCTTGTGTTATTTCCTATCAAGTCCGGGAAGAGTTTGTCTACCAGTAAGGATAAGCTTTTGGTGCAAAGTGACATGCAAGAAGCATTTAAGGCAGAAGTAAATGAGAATGTGGGTGGTTTGAAGGTTGAAATACAAGAACAGTCCTTGCTTCAATTAGCTATGGAGGATTTGCGAGATGGAATCGAGGATGATAATCCAGATGCTAACAGCAATTCTGGCAAAGTTTTTTGTCAGCTAAGTGGAAATTGCAATTCTGTAAATAGGACAGAAGAGCAAGTTTGTGATGACAATTATATTAAAGAATTTCCATTGGATATATCTAATGCTGTGAGGAGTTCGGAACTTGTTTCAGAAAAGATTTATGATGATACAGGCTTTGAGGAGAAGAACAGCATTGTAGATACTGTTGTCGGAGATGTGCCCTTCAATGAAGACTATGCTGCAAGCAAGGGGATTGATGATACAGGGTCTAATGGAGAATCGGTCGTTGAGAGGGGTGATAATGCTGCCCAGGAGGAAAATCCTGATTGTGCTCTAAAGGTTGAGCTTCGAGACAAAAGTGATAATGAGGTGATGGCTCCTCAGGAGAATGGCGCTGCTGGTACAAGTTTGTCAGAGCTCATTTCTAAAGAAAGCAAAATATCTAATGAGAAAGAATTTGAAAAGACTGCGGAGTGCATTGAACGAGTTGACAATTTGACTGTGAAAGAACCAAAATCTGCAAGCAAGGGAGTTGGTGATAAAGGTTCTAACGAAGTATCTGCTGTTGAACAGTGTGCTGATGTCGCCAAGGAGGAAAATCCCGACTTTGCTCTGAAAGTTGATCTTGGAGAAAGAAGTGATAATGAGGTGGTGGCTTCACAGCAGAATGGCCCCGCTGGTTCAAGTTTGACAGATCTTATTTTTAAAGAAAGTGAAATTTCCAATGAGAAAGAGGTTGAAAATATGTTCTGGTCTGCAGAGTGCATTGAAAGACTTGACAATTTGATGGTGAAAGAATTCAACTCTGAAAATAAAAATTCCCATACTGCATTCAATGATGTTGGCACTTTAGAACAAGTTCCGAGTAATAACTTGGATGAAGAGGAAGCTACGGAAGAGCATCATGATTCTGTTGTAAATATTAGAATTGCAGCAGACCAAGAAATACATGCTATGTCCGTGGAAAAGAGGGAGTCCTTGGAGGAAGCAGAAAATGTTGAGAGTTCGATACCAGTTAGCCCAGAGATTTCTAGGAAGGCATGTAGATATGAATTTGTAGAGACTATTGATAGTGCCCCAGGAGTTTCGTACAAGGTACTACATGCCAATGATGATGATCTAGAGAGCAGATCTAATGAAGTGGACTTTGTGCCCCCTGCTGATGAAGAGAAAGTTTTTCCTGACATTTACAGTAAAGGATTTTTACTTGCAGCGAGGAGTTCGGAGCTTATTTCGGAAAAGATTTATGATGCAGACTTAGCTGGGGAAACAAACAGCAGTGTCAATATTATTGCTGAAGATGCACCCTTCAACGAAGACTATTCTGCAAGCAAGGGAATTGATAGTAAATGTTTTCGTGGAAAATCAGATGTTGACCAGCATGCTGATGGCGCCAAGGAGCAAAATCTTAATTGTGCTCTAAAATTTGAGCTTCAAGACAAAAGTGATCGAGAGGTGGTGGCTCTACTGGAGAATGGAGCTGCTGGTACAAGTTTGACAGAGCTCGTTTCTAAAGAAGATCAAGTTGCCAGTGAGAAAGAGGTTGAGACAATGCTCAAGTCTGCAGAGTGCGTTGAAAGATTTGACAATTTGACGGTGGAAGTCCTCAAATTTGGAAATAGAAATTCTCATAGTGTAGGCAACGATGTTACAGCAACGATAATGGTTGAAGAGGAAGCTATGGAAGTGCATGATGGTTCTGTTCAAAGTATTAGAATTGCAGCAGATGAAGCAGCACACACAGTGGCCATGGAAAAGAGGGAGTCCCTGGAGGAAGCAGGAAATGTTGAGACTTCAGTACCAGTTATTCCAACCACTTGTAGGAAGACATCTAGAGACAAGTTTTCAGATATTAGCAACAGTGCTCCAGGTGTTTTGAATGAGGTACTACATGCCAATAGGGAAGATCTAGAGAAGAGATCTAATGAAGTTGTGGGCTTTGTGCCACCCGCTGATGGAGCAAGGTTTGGTGATCTTGACATTAACAACAAACAAAATGTTTTAGAGCTTGAAAGAAGTACATCTGTTATTTCAGATGACCTTATGTCAACGAGCAGCAGAGATGCATATAGGAAAGAAAATGTCGGAATAATAGCTAGTGATTTGAATTCCAATAATTATCGCTCTGATGCTGAGAAGGAAGATAATGAGGACACCACTAAAAAGGATAGTGATGATTGCTTGCCAGAAGTGAAGCTTTGCAACACCAAAGACAGTTATCATAGTGTTTTGGGAAGTTCAGCCAGTTCAAGGGTAGGAATTGCAGAGGATGCATGTGAAGTGGCTGTGGACGGAAAAAATGTTTCTGAGAATATTGAGGCTGGCACTAATTGGCTTGAGAAAACACCAACTTTCTTGGAGAAAACTGAAAGTGAAAGAAAAAGGGATGAGAAAAAATCTTCAGAAGGCAGATTTTTTGTGGATACCTCTTTTGACAAACCTGAAATGGGTACAGGTACTGCTGCTTCTCACATTTGAGTGTGTTATTGTTTCTTTGGTCAGTATATTTCCTTATGAAGTCTGAACCTTTTAATACTTGCTCTAGCTTTATTTTTCAGCTTCCCTAATAATGCTTATTGAATTCTGAATCTTTTGTCGTACAAGTTGCTGACTCGACTGTTTCTGTTACAGCAAATGATGCTGTGGACATGGATTCAACCTTCAAAATCGATAATCAAATTACGGAGGAAACATTTTTAACAGATCAGAAGGAAAATGAAGGCCTAAATGATTTTATACATGTTCTCCAAATAGAAGACAATTCAAGGACTGCCGATGGGCAAGACGATGATCAAAAGGATGCAGTAATAGACACTGGATTCACTGATGGCATTGTTTGTTCTACATCATGTAAGTTTTTATGCAGCAAGAGAAGAAAAAGCACCACCAAAGTGGCTGAGAAAGGAGCCTGCTCGGACCAGATTTGCAACATGGTTGTCAATGAAAACATTGAAGAGTTGCCTGCAGTTTCTACATTGACACCTAGAATGAGTACTGATTTTTCTGCTTTTTCACCAAGTATTGAGAATTCCAAACGCGGTAGGAGTACCGAAGGCTTTAACATGATCCTATTGTAGATTCTTAGAATGGTATAACTTTAACTGATTGTGTTTTTGCATGGATGACAGAAAGCAAATCATTGGAACTGCACAATGACCTCCCTCAACTCACCAGCTGGGAAATAAACAAGATTTTTGGGAGCGGAGATCATGTAGGTTTTGAAAAATCAGCTGGAGGGATTTCAGAAGGGAATTTGACAACTCAGGATTATGGGGATGCCATGCGGGTGAAGGAAAATTGGACTAATGAACTAGGTGATCAACAGACTACAGAAAAGCACCTTGATGAGCAGGAGCATCATACTCACCGAACTGTTGAGAACGAGCCTATCTGTGATAATGAAGAATTGAATCGGCAAAATGAATTGTCTGCAGTTAGCCGAGAGAATCTTTATCATGAGATTCAAAAGGACAAATCTAATGCTTCTCCAGAAAAAGTGATGTTGAAAGAAGATACCACAACCAAGGACAGCAACATTGCTGATTTGGATGCATTGAAGGCAGAATATGTTTCTGAGGACCTGAAAGAAGCAGAGCATATTGCTGTTGATACTGGTGTTTTCAGTTGCAGCAAATCAACAGTAAGTTCAATGGACAAAGAAGTTCACACAGAAGACACTGATAAAATGGATACGCAGGAGGTTGAAAATGTAGGTACCATCGTACCAGTTACTCCACAGGAGCCATGTGCAGATTGTGAGAATATTGGGGAAGCATCAAATGAAATTTCAGGGACAATTCTTCAGCAGGTATTTCAAAATGGCAATGGATGGAAAGAGAAATTTTGCGGTGAGTATTCTAAAGCCAAAAATTTTCCTGTATTTCATATTTGCTGAAACTTATCAATTTGATTTTCTTTCTTATTTCTTTTTTGTGTAAAATACAGATAAAGTGGCTGAACATGATGCACACAGTAAAGATAAAAGCGCCTACGTAGGAAGAAAAGAGATGACAGATAAAGACATAGGTATAGTTTTCAACAAATTTAGTCCTCAGATATCTGATGCTGCTGTTATATACAGAATATACACCATGCTTTGTTTTCTTTATTTCACAGGCAATAAATGCAGAGATACGGCTTTGCGCTTCCAAGATAGTGAAGTTATAGGGAACAATGAAGCTGCAGGTAGTTCTAGTCTAGAACATAATGTGAATGATTCTCAGGAAGTTGTTAAGGGTCAACTTATTGACCGTGAAGCTGCTGCAAATGAAGTCACTTTTGAAGGCGATATTCATTATTTGACTTTAAACCAGCCTTCTTGTGATAACAAAGGTAACAGACATGTCATATTGACTGAGGCAGACAGGTTTTGTCGTTTCGATGACAAGATTGTTGCTACTAGTGGCTGCAAGAAAGTAGCGGACAATGAAAATTCGATTGCTTCCTCTACATTAATAACTGAGATGGCTATTGATTGTCCTGTTGTTTCCCCATCGATTGCTACTTCCAAACACGGTAAATTTTTAGACTCAATATGCAAAAGTTACTGTTAAATTTCTTGGAGAAAATTGTTATTGCAGAATATAGTTTACTATTTTTATATCTCTTGGAATTACAGAAAATAAAACCATTGATCTTAATGTCGAATCATCCATAGTCAACAGTCCAGAAATGAATTTGTTTTGGGGATCCTCGGGACAAGATGAAACTGAAAATTCGGATGCCAAGGATGTGAAAGACAATGTAACGATCATGAAACAAGTACTTGCAAAATTTACTGAAGGGCAACTTTCCCAGCAGAAGGCTGAGGAAGTCTCAGAGCTCAATTCTGCCATCTATTCTGATTTAGAAGAGCCTACTTCTAAAGGTAGCAAAGGTCCAACACAGCAAGAAAACATGTTTCCCATCATCCATGGAACCCTTGATAGCAAGCAACTTAAAAATGAACCTCTCAAGCTCGAAAACATGAATTTAGCTGCCGGTAAGTGTACTGCTTTGTATTCGATGAAAACTTAACGAAAGATTAATGACTTGTAACTTTTCCTAATTCTCGAGTTCTTTTCCAGAAACTCCTGCTGACAATGCATGGACATTGGAACTGAAGTTGCTATCACCTCAACGACGAAGTCCAGAATCAAAAACAAGAGGCAACCAAAACTCCTTGTTCCCCAAGAAATTGAATTCCTCTACAAGGAAACATAACAACAAAAGCACTTTGATTCAGAGAACGCCGAAGCAACTTGGGCACGACATGAAAGAGAACTTTCCAAGCACCAAGAAGCAGAAAACAGGAAACTTCACTGCACAAAAATCATTGTCGAAGAGGCGGGCTCTGGAGGATCTTCGGAAGTAGGAGTTTGTTGTTCTTGTGCATCATGTTTTGTTATTGAAGATACTTCATTGTTGTTGCATTTGGCAATGTGGGCATACCTCATGCATCTACATGAACAAGGATAGAAAGATAATAGTCTTTCAAAGGATTCTTTTGGTTGAAACTCTTAGTTTAATTCATTCTGGTTTGTATGAATGTGGATTTGTTTATGCAAGTTGGTGTTTGGATTGTTAGTAAAATTATCAAATTAGAACTTTTTTAATTTGAATATTTTTCAATTTACTGATATTAAAATATACATTTCATCAAATTTTAATGCAATTGATTGAAACTTTTGTAGTCTCTTATTGTAAAGAGCATATAATTAATTTAACTATGTAAATTTTAACAAAAATAAAAGCAATCTCATACATTTAACTTTTAAATGGATTATAATTAACACAATTTTATTATAGTTATAAATAAATAAATCATTCAAATTAACAAATTTTTTAATAAATAAAGATTTGTACAACTATTTTTTAAATTAACAAAATTATATATTTTAACCAAACTTTATGAATATATATATATATATATATATTCATTACAATTTTTTCAATCCAAATTCATATTCAAAACAAGAATGAAAATCAAATTCTAAAGTCCAAGAAGAAAATTTATAGAAGCATCATCTCATAACATAAAATGGGGACTTGATTGCAAACTTTTGTATGAAGTCCCTCATTGAGAAGGGCATGCAAATTATTAATAATGAAACGAAACATTTTATGTTCTCGTGGGATTACAAAAGACACAAGCTCAAACCCTTCAACCAACAAAATCATCAACTGTATCAAAAGAATCAATGAAAAAAAACTTGAAACTCTATCCTTGCTGTATCTACACACAAACTTGCCATCGATTTTCTTCCTTCGCGGCTTTTATCGTGTTATCCACACGATGTTTTTAATCACAAGCAATATACTGTGTTAAATGATATCTTCATCTTCATATTCGGCCAAGAATCTGCAGGTCTTGCTTATGTGATTTATCAAAAAAAAAAAAAATTTCTACGTTATGCTTGAAATGTCTATATTGCAATGTTTCAGTTGCAATCCAACCCACAAACTTCTAATATAACGTCACCTTTCGACACGAATGGGTTCACTCGAGCCCACAAGAGTGAGAAAATGGAAGCTAAAAGTATTGACCAGACAAGAATGATTGTGGGAAGTCTGTCCTGTCTCCCCAGGAACCCCTTCAGGAATGGATAAAGATGGACGATGACCCAGAAGGCAAAGAATAGCTTACCAATGAGTGGACCCCATGACTCGTAACCATTACTGATGGCATCTGCAACCCCTATTATGACTCCAATAATGTTTATGGCTATCAAAGTCAAGGAAGGGATCAACAAAGATGTCCACTTGAAGAGATAAAGCTCAGAGAATTCTCCGTCATCGGCTGCTTTGGAGGTAACTGTGAAGTTTGTGTTAACCCCAGCCAACACCTTGAGTAGACCCTGGAAGAGAGCGAATAGGTGAGATGAAGAACCACCGATCACCCAGAACTGCTCATTTCTCCACCAGTCATGTATGCCAACATGTCCCCATTGCATTTCGAGAATGCCAGTCGCAGCTATGGATATGAAAAGAGCCATGAAAATGATGCTAGCATAGTTGCTAATCTGCAAGCAACACAGTAAACAGACATCAATTAAAATCAATGCAAACCACCATATGTCCGCTTAAGCAAACTTCCAGTATCTGTGCTAGTTCTAGGACAAAAAGATTACATTCACTTTGAAGTATAATTGTAGTCTTGAAAATTCTGAAAATCTGAAAATGAGGGAACGTGACTATCGATCAAAAACAAAGCTTGAGAAATTACTAAAGAGAAAGACTTAAGTGGGACAATCCTAATAACAACATTCCATGCGTTCTCTAATTATAATTATCCGTCAGCGTGATTGGTGAATTCAAAATGAATGCATAAGTGGCTAGACGTTAATGGACGGGCATACAGATGGCATGGTATACCCAACCCACATTTTTTCTCATCACTGAAACAGAAAAACATCAGATCTCATATTCAGCAAAACAACAATAGTTTAAATATCTTTCTAGATACTAGGGGAGGAAAACATCAACAATTGCAAGTATGTAATCTGCCAACCACATTAGTGATCAAAATATTACTAAAATTAAAATAAACATGTTTCATGGACTTCAAAATGTCATGGAGTTAATTACCTCAGGGACGATGAACTTCCCAGTAAGGAGGCAGATAGCTGGCAATGTACAATATGCAATCAAGGGAATGGATGTCAAGGGATAAACAACTGAATTTATATATGAGAAGCGCTCCAGGGGTTTCAATCCACATCCAAACCCATACCATA
>JAVXUL010000003.1:3214432-3232236 GCA_035590515.1 Trichilia minutiflora | reverse complement strand
TTGTGGGATAGGTTTTCTACCTATTGAATTTAGATTTGTACCTAAAGTTTTATAGTGAAGATTTGGGTGGACTCCGAGAACAGTCCCATGGTTTTTATCCTTCACATTGGAGGAGTTTTCCACGTTAAAAATTGGATTGTGTTGATCATTATTTTGCTATCCATATTTGTATTTGGTGTGTTTATTTGGTTCCTCACATGTTCAATCAAAAAGAGAATTCCATAATTTTTTCCCTAACAGTAGGTGTTGACAAATCAGCTGGAGGGATCTTTGAAGGGAATTTGACAACTCGGAATTACGGGAATTTGACAACTCGGAATTACGAGGATGCCATGTAGGTGAAGGAAAATTTGAGGACTAATGAACTAGTTGATCAACGGAATACAGAAAAGTATATTAATGAGCAGGAGCATCATACTCACCGAACTGTTTTGGCCAAGCCTATCTATGATAATGAAGAACCGAATTGGCAAAAGAGTCTACAATCAGCCAAGAGAACCTTCATCATGAGATTCAGAAATACAAATCTAATGCTTCTTCAGAAAAAGTGATTTTGGAAGAAGATACCACAACCGAAGAAACATTGCCGATTTGAATGAATTCAAGGTAGAAAATGTTTTTGATGACTTGATAGAAGCAAACCACATTGCTATTGATGCTGGTGTTTTCAGTTGCAGCAGATCAACTGTAAATTCAATGGACAAAGAAGTTCACGTAAAAGCCACTGAGAAAATGATTACACAGGAGGTTGAAAATGTAGGTACTATCCAACTAGTTAGTCCACAGGATGCATATGCCGATTGTTAGAATACAAGGGACGCATCACATGGAATTTCAGGCACAATTCTTCAGCAGACATTTTCAAGTGGCAGTGAATGGAAAGAGAAATTTTGCAGTGAGTATTTCATTCCTAAAACCGGAAGCATTTTTGTATTTTATACTTGTTGAAACTTATTAATTAGAATTTCTTTCTTGTTCTATTTTTGTGTAAAGTGCAGATGAAATGGCTCAACGTGATGTGTGCAGCAAAGATTACAGCACCGACGCCGGAAGAAAAGAGATGATCCATAAAGACATAGGTATCGTTCTTAACAAAGTTATGACCTCAGATATCGGATGTTGCCGTTTTATAAAAAATACATACCATACTTTGTTTTCTTCATTTTACAGGCAATAATTACAGAGATATGGCTTCGTTCTTCCAAGATAGTGAAGCCATAATAGGTAACAATGAAGTTGCGGATAGTTCTAGTCTAGCATATAATGTAAATGATTCTCAGGAAGCTGTTAAGGATCAAGTTATTGAGCTTGAAGCTGCTACAAATGAGGCCACCTTCAGAGACAGCATTCAACATCTTGATGACAAGATTGTTGCAACTAGTGACTTGAAGAAAGTGGCAGACTTTGAAAATTCGATTGTTGCCTCTACATTAATAGCTGAGACGTCTGTTGATTGTCTTATGTTTCCCCAGTAACTGTTACTTCCCGCTATGGTAAGTTCTAAACTATTCAATATGCAAAAGTTACAATTGGTAAAGTTTCTCTGAGAGAAAGTTATTATTTAATATAGTGCAGGACCGGGGAAATCAGCTCATAAGTTGGAAAGAACACAATTTTGTGACATCACTTTCAATCCAAAATATTTATATATTAGGTTATAAAGCTATTTTAATTATATATTACTTATTTATCTTATAACCTTTTCATGCTTGACATTTTAATAATTTTTTCTTTAAATATAATTTTCTCACACTTGACATCTTAAATCTCTCCCTTAAATATCAGTCTATTCCACGTTAAGCTTAGTCCAACCCATTTATATCACATTGAGCTTTGGCCTTACTCCCCCTCAAACAAAAGCTTTTTTTTATATTCAAAAATCACGGTTTAAGTCTTATTTTTCTTTAAACAGAAGCTTTTTTTTTATATTTGAGTATTACGATATTATCAAAAACCCATACTCAATATCATGGTATTACTAAAAGTCTATACTCTTATCAAAATTAAAGTGAACATATATGAACCAAATAAATGAATACAAATACCAATTCTAACCAAAACTTTAATTCATTTAGTGTATGAATCTATTTCATTTATATATTACTCTTTTACTTTATAATTTTGCATTTTTAAATATCTTCGCTTCAACCACTCATGCTTGACATCTTAACTCAGTTGTTTAATCATTTTTATATCACTTGGGATTACAGAAAATAAAGTCCTAGAGCTTAATGTTGAATCACACATATTCACGGTTCGAGAAATGAATTTGTTTTCAGGATCCTTTGGACAAGACGACTGAGAATTCTGATGTGCAGGATGAGGAAGAAAATGCAATGATCATGGAACAAGTAATTGCAAAATCTACTGAAGATCAACTTTTCGAGCAGAAGGAGGCTGAGATCCTAAGGAAGTCTCAGAGCTCAATTCTGCCATCCATTCTGACTTAGATGAGCCCACAACAGAGCAAGAAAACTCGCTTGCCTTCATCCATCAAGCAACTTAAAAATGAACCTCTCAAGTTCGAAAACACAAATTTAGCTGCAGGTAAGTGTACTGCTCCGTCCTTGACGAAAACTTAACAAAAAATTAATGACTCAGAACTTTTCTTAATTATTGAGTCGTTTTCCAGAAATTGCTTCTGACAATGCAGGGAAGTTGGAATTGAAGTTGCTATCACCTCAACAAAGAAGTCCAGAATCAAAAACAAGAGGCAACCACAACTCCTTGTTTGCTAAGATATTGAATTCGTCTACAAGGAAACAGAACAACAAGAGCACTTTGATTCTGAAGCAACTTGGACATGACGTGAAAGAGAACTTTGCAAGCACCAAGAAGCAGAAAACTGGAAAATTCACAGCACAAAGATCCTTACCGAAGAAGCGGGCTCCGGAGGATATCCGAAAGTAAGTGTTCTTGCTTGTTAATCAAGTTTTGTTCATGCATCTACATGAACAAATAGAAAGATAATACAGTCTTTCAGAGGATTCTTTTGGTTGAAAATCTTAGACTAGTTCATTCTGTTTTGTGTGAATGTGGATTTGTTATGTAAATTGGTGTTTTGGTTGTTAGTAAAGTTATTAAATGAGAGCAATTGCTACTTTGGGGGTCATTTTGCGCTACATGAAAACCCTAATTAAACACTTTGAAATGATGATGTTGTTAAGTTTTGAAGCGACAAATTAACTGTTAATCCACATTGGAAGGGTTGTATATCTTCAATTTCTTCTTGGGTATTCTTGGTGTCGTGGATTCAAAGTGAGTGGTAATAAACTTTGAAATTCTTGTTCTAGTCTAAACTTAGTAATCAATTTCATCAATTTCTTGATATCGTTTGGCATTGTAACCTATTATATTAGTTGTTGGGACTTTTTTTTTTAATCTTCTGTCTTCGGTTTGGTATGGATTTTGTTTGTATTATGTTGTTTCAACTATCGTTGCGGGTAATATTTTTATACCTGATGTTAATTGTGTGCTTCAATCACTGTTGAAACTGTATACTATCTAGTACTATAATTCTGTGTTGGATGGTAGTTTTTGTTTAATTGATGTTTGAAACAGCTAGATTTGGGTGAGGATATATGTTTGGGTCCGTCTTAGCCAGGGTTCTTCAATTTGCAATTCATGAACAATTGTGCTGCAAGTGATCTTCAAACCATTATGAAAAATCTAGATTTAATGAAGTTCAAGCATTATCCCCATACTGATTTGATAGAATGGGCAGAAATGCTAGCTTGATGATTACATATTGGAGCTTGTTGATGGTAACCAATTGGCCATTACACTCTTAAGCAAAGCTACAGTTAGTTTATGTGCTTCTGTGTTAAGCATGGAGTTTGTTCTTGTGCTTATATAGATAGATAGATAGATAGATAGTTATAGATATAGATATCCATCACCCAATTTTTAATCCAAATTCATATTCAAAACAAGAATGAAAATCAAATTCTAAGTCCAAGGAGAAAATTTATAACTGATAGAAGCATCATCTCATAACATAAAATGGATCTTAATTCCAAACTTTTGTTTGAAGTCCCTTATTGTGAAGGGCGTGGAAATTATTAATACTAAAACGAAACATTTTATGTTCTCGTGGGATTACAGAAGACGCTTACAAAAGTTCAAACCCTTCAACCAACAAAATCAACTGTATCAAAAGAATCAATGAAAAAACTTAAAAACTTTGGCAAAAACAAAATATCCATATGCCAGAAACTCTATCCTTTTTGTATCTACACACAAACTTGCCATCGATTTTTTCCTTCATGGCTTTTCGACTTATCCACACAACATTTTTCATCACGAACAACAATATTAAATGATGTCTTCATCTTCATCTTCAACCAAGAATCCATAGGTCTTGCTTATGCGAATTATGAAAAAAAACTTTCTACATTATGCTTGAAATGTCTAAAACTTTCTATGTTGCATGTCTCAGTTGCAATCCAACCCACAAACTTCTAATATAATGTCACCTTTCGACACGAATGGGTTCACTCGAGCCCACAAGAGAGAGAAAATGGAAGCTAAAAGTATTGACCAGACAAGAATTATTGTGGGAAGCCTGTCCTGTTTTCCTAAGAACCCCTTGAGGAATGGATAAAGATGGACAATGACCCAGAAGGCAAAGAAGAGCTTACCAATTAGTGGACCCCATGACTCATAACCATTACTGATGGCATCTGCAACCCCTATTACCACTCCGATAATGTTTATGACTATCAAAGTCAAGGGAGGGATCAACAAAGATGTCCACTTGAAGAGATAGAGTTCAGAGAATTCTCCATCATCAGCAGCTTTAGAGGTAACAGTGAAGTTCGTGTTAAGCCCAGCCAATACCTTGAGTAGACCCTGGAAGAGAGCAAATAGGTGAGATGAAGCACCACCAATCACCCAGAACTGCTCGTTTCTCCACCAGTCGTGTATGCCAACATGTCCCCATTGCATTTCAAGAATGCTAGTTGCAGCTATGGATATGAAAAGAGCCATGAAAATGATACTGGCATAGTTGCTAATCTGCAAACAACACGGTAAACAGACATCAGTTGAAATCCATGCAAATTACCAGATATCTGCTTAAGCCAACTTCATGTATTTCTGCTCATTCTACCCCAAAAAGGGTTAAATTCACTTTGAAGTAAAAATTTAGCCTTTGAAACTCTGAAAATCTGAAAATGAGGGAAAGTGGGAAAGTGACTATGTATCAGAAACAAAGCTTGAGAAATTATTGAAGAAAAGACTTGGGTGGGACAGTCCCAATAACAACATGCCACGTGTTCTCTCATTATAACCATCCATAACTGTGATTGGTGAACTCAAAATGAATGCATACATGGCTAGATGTTGTTGGATGGATATACAGATGATGTGGTACACCTGTCCCACCTAAGTTTTTCTCATCACTGAAACAGAAAAACATTGGGTCTTGTATTCAGCAAAACATTAAAAGTTTAAATATCTTTCTAGATATTAGGGGAGGAAAACATGGACAATTGCAGCCATATAATTTACTGAACAGAAGCAAATCAGAATATCACTAAAGTTGAAATGAACCTGTTTCATGGACTTCTAAATGATATGGAACTCGAAATTACCTCAGGGACGATGAACTTCCCAGTAAGAAGGCAGATTGCTGGCAAAGTACAATATGCAATCAAGGGAATGGATGTCAAGGGATAAACAACTGAATTTATATATGAGAAACGCTCCAGGGGTTTCAATCCACATCCAAACCCGTACCATATTGGACAATGCCTACTGAGTAAAATCTCAACAGATCCCAGTGCCCAACGAAGAACCTGGTGAAGACGATCCGAGAGGTTTATGGGAGCTGAACCCTTGAAAGCAGGTCTTTTCGGTATGCAATACACAGACCGCCAACCATGACAGTGCATTTTAAAGCCTGTTAATATATCCTCTGTAACAGATCCATATATCCACCCAACCTGGAACAATAATGAATGTTAAAAATGTTAATTGTGAAAAGAACTCAAATGATCACAAATTTGTAATACTTTCTCTTATTGAGACTGTGTACCTCTCTACCCCATTCAGTTTTATCCTCATAGCCACAGCTAATAACATGAATGGCTTCTTTCAAGAGTGCTGCAGATGAAGCTCCTCTTGGAACTCCGCCATTTTCCATAAGTGTTGATGCTATGAAAACAGGTGATTGGCCCAATTTTTTCTCAAATTTTACTTGGGGTACGAAGGATGATTTTTCATTATCTATACCTGCCATGGCAGTAAAGTAGCAACATTAATGAGCTATGGGTTCAATTGCACATTTTCCACTCGTTTTTGGATTATTGGCGATCTTAAACTGTCAGCATAAAATTTTGCAGGCAAGTCTTTGTTAGTGAATTTAAAGCCACTATGTACCTTCTATTCCTTCCTCGATATTCTCCAGTGCATGTATCTGCTTTAAGGCGTCCTTGCTCTTCTTTTTCTCATCCTTCCTTGTCTTTTTCTCATTCAACTTCCCTTTCTTATTCTTCTTTCTAGATCTGCAACAACAGCAACACCATTTTGGCCAGCAATTGCAGGTCTTCCTTGGTCGTTTCTTCTCGACAGGAGCATCATATCCGTAGAGTGCCTGCCTCCTAAAGACACACCCAGTTCCAACATAAATGGGACCTTGGATCCCATCCAATCCTTTCATATTTATCTACAAGAAATTATAAAAAGGAGTTAGCTATCCTCTCAAAAAGGTAACAAAACAGTATGCACATAACCTTAATAATACTAATCTCTTTACTTACATCGAAGAATACAACATTGCGATTTGAGTATCTATCATGATTATCAATCCCATCAAATCTTTGCGGAAATTGCACATAACAAATTTTTTTCCCTGACGTGGGATCCATCATGAAACACATGGCTTCACGAAGCGCCTTACAGTTGTTTATATAGTGATCACAATCGACATTCAGCAGGTAAGGAGCATTTGATATGATTGCTGAAACTCGGATCTTCAGGCACAACAAAAACAAATGTTTGTCAGAGGAGAATATAGAGAGTTAATGCAAATACAAGTTGAGAGGAGAAGAGAGAACGCTACCAAAGCATTCATGGCACCGGCCTTTTTGTGGTGCTCAAATCCTGGTCGCTTTTCACGAGAAACATAAACCAGACGTGGTAATTCATTTCCTTCAATATCATGAACCCCATTATGTCCAAGGAAAACCTGTTAGGAGATGGTAAAATTAGAAACACTACAAGCTTTTACACCTTAACTGGTAAAATATCAGCAGGACATAACATCTAGCTTCACCTGGATCATTCCAGGATGATCCCTGACATTGTTCCCCGGCCATGGAGTTCCATCCTGCATTGTCCAACCATCTTCAGGAACCTTCTGTGCCATGGCAACCAACCCATTGATGCGAACTTTGAACTTTTCGTATTCCCTCTGTATTAACACAATGATATGAACCAATACAGAACATCTTTATTTGGAATCAACACAATAACTCAAGTTCAGAATAGTAATAGCAAAAGATTTTCCGTGCTGAACGTAACGTTTTTACTTCTCTACCTACAAACTTATTATAATAATTACTATCACCTTTTCCATTCTAGGATTAATTTATACATTTAAAAACAGCTCAAATTCCAAAGAAAATGTCTGCAACAATAAGAAAAAAAAAAGATGGCGAGAATAGCCTCAAACCTTTATAGCACGACGTTCCCTGACAAAGGTTTGATCTACTTTATCTCTCAAATAATCAACCTTCTGAGCAAAATACCACTCTGGAGCTCGGGGCTCAATGTTAAACTTCTTGCAGAACGGAACCCACTTCCTGGCAAATTCTGATGTCTCAGAGAGCGCTTCAAAAGTAAGCATGGCAGCACCATCATCTGAGACATAGCATGCAACTTTGTCGACTGGATAATCTACAGCAAGGATGGACAGAACTGTGTTTGCAGTAATAAGGGGAGGTTCCTTCATTGG
The DNA here is from genome assembly GCA_035590515.1 of Trichilia minutiflora. Taxonomy (NCBI): domain Eukaryota; kingdom Viridiplantae; phylum Streptophyta; class Magnoliopsida; order Sapindales; family Meliaceae; genus Trichilia; species Trichilia minutiflora. Next base: position 3,224,279 of record JAVXUL010000003.1, on the reverse strand, counting down.
ATCCACAGTACTTACAAATATATCTATTTCAGCCAACTCAGATGGCTTTCCTTCTTTCTCATACCTGAAAAACAAATTTTAGAATTCATGTGTAACTTTTTATACAAGCACTCAGATAACAGAATTTGTAAAATATGAGGGAGGGAGAGAAAGATAAGTACCTCAATGACAACCGATCAAGGTATGTTTCTCGAACAATTGGGGACCATTTTGGAAATTGATCAAATATCCAAGATACAGCAAACCATATTTCACAAATCACAGATGTCATCCATAGTCCATAAGCATCATTGACAGGATGGAGGATTCTATAGTGAAAAAATAAGCCAAGAATGACAATCCGGAGTAAAATTATCAATCTGTATGGACTTATCTTGCTTGAAGGTATCGGTTTTTTTCTTGATAAAGGTTGCCTGCCTTCATCCATCCTACAAAAAACATTTTATAATGTTAAGCTAAACCGCAGATTCTTCGTATCTATCATACGCATGAATTAGATATTGTAACTATTAATCACAAGAAGTGGACACAATCCCTATGATTAGCATATCAAATGAGAGTCAACATCCATGGCAAGTTTTATGCTAGATTAATTATTTATGTTTCATGTTCTATTTAAGATGATTATACTGTATATTTCCATATGTACAAAGACATAACTATCTGTATCACAGTATCTTTACTACAACCTATTGCAAGCACATGTAATGACATGCATGTGCTAAGAAAATTCATGCAGATAAATTTCACCAATAGGACCAAATTACTTTGCAAATGGTGACCGTGTTTAATATACAACTAGACAGAGTTCAGGCCAAAAAATACTCAAATACCATGGGCCTACTTTGTCAAATTTGAGGAATAAGTATCTGATTCTCTACTAAGTAAATGCATTTCCTTTGTGGCTGAAAGAAGAACCAATATCGCATGGCTATTAATTTAATGTTATTTGTCATTCATCCAAACTACTGAAAACGTAATTGTTTGCCTGTACTTCTCATGAAGAGAAACTATATCTACTGCAAGTTAGATAATTTATCAAGAGCTCTATGCATGACAGCAGTTTTTTGTTTGTATATAGATTTGGAAACGCTTGATTTCCTATATAGCTGCCTTACAACAGCAAGATGGAAATGACAACAATAACATAATAAATAATCAGTTATAAAATGGAGAAAGAACAGTCTGTAATAAGGTATTCTGCATCTGCAATAACTAGGTCAGACTAGAGTTAAAGTAGCAAAGTTCCAGGGTTAATTAAGTCATTCTCTATATATCTTAATCAACCAAATCAAATAAAACAAAAAACAATATTTAGTAAAATGGAAATTATCAAGCTCTGAAAACAAAGTTTCAAGCTAAGATCAAGTAATGTAATTTGAAAAGGGATGCGGAAAAATACACCCACATTGGCAAATCAGGGTCATCCACTCCATCTCCATCATTGTTTCCACCACCATTTCCTCCTTGGTGCTTAACAACTTGAAGTTTCTCAGTTTGCTTTTTCTTCCACTCTTCCATTCGTTCCTTCCATGCAACAGTTCCATAGCCATATACTGCCAAATCTTTTTTAGGATCCATCGGTCTTGGATGCACTGAAACAGCTGCACCAACAGCCAAATATTAAGCAAAGAGGAAACTAGCCTGGACGTCCATAACTTTCAAAACAGTCTTCATAAATATTATGAGTAATCAAATTCAACAAAACAAACTTACAAGGCATGGAAGCATGGGGAAATGACATTGGATGAACTCGTTTTCCACGACCCATAAACGGAGGAATAATAAGGGCGTGCTTATCAGAGGAAATCCCAACATCCTTTATCACCAGCAGTCATTGTTAGTTGTATTAATGAGACAAAATAACTACAATTAAAGACATTAGACCAATTCCCACACTAAAAAGTCAATCAACCTCTTGGTCATATGTGAGAAGAGGGAACTCTGGAGCAACAGAAGCAGCATCCAGCTCTGAAGGCGTAGTGACATGGGCATGAGAACCACGGCCAATATTAAGGCGAGAAGATAGCATGGCCTCGGCAATGTTGTGAGGGTCTCTTCTGTCATTGATATCAAACTCATTCTCCAAATCATCAATACCATCCTCTTCTTCGTCCCCGTCCACTCTAGGACTACCTATAGTTGGTGAAATTTTGAGTACAAATTATTGCAAAGTTGCTACAGCAATTCTATGGAAAAGAAATTATTGACTAAAAAGACAGCAAAAAGTTCACCTTTGTGACGCTTGTATCTTGTTTTGCATTGCGGGCAGGCTTGATTGCCCTCTCTTCTTTCATATTCATAGCAATCTCTACACACAGGGAATGCACATTCATTGCAGGCAACAAATGGCTCCCCATTTCCTGTAATCTCTATCTCATCTCCACAGATCTGGCAAATCTGACCACTCAATTCTTTTACAGATGTTACCTGCAATTCATAGAAACCGCAGCAAGCTTCATCAACAATTTATAAATTGGATTTGTATTACACAAAACTAAATATTGAAGCTAAACATGAACAATAATTTATTTACTTAAAAAAAATTAAAAAGATTCTCATAGAAGACCAAAATTGCATACTTCCATGCAATGATTTCATGATTAGCACTAAAATTTAGAAATAGAAGAGGAAAAACAAGAACCCATCGTACAGAAAACTTTTATTAAGAAACCGGGAACCATAATTGTGGAACAGGGGAAAGAAAGTTAAAAGAAATAACAAAGCTGAAGAAGAACCCTCAAACAAGCAAGAATACCGAGCTGAAAAATCATTCAAATACATAGAAGAATATAACACACACACACACCCCTTAAACCAAGTTTAGTTGTAGTAACTAAATAAAACATATGTACTGAAATCAGCAAATCGTTTTGTAAAATATGAAAAAGAGAAAAAAAATTAACACAGAACCAATTAAAAAGAAAAGAAGGAAAAAATCCAATTAAACAGGTAGAAGGTCATAAAGAGAAAGAAAATGCTAATGAGAGTTAGTTTTAGATCGAAACCCAAATAAAAAAAACTTTCAATGAGCAAATAGGCACGCTTTAATCCACAAAAGAGGTGAAAACAACACATCTTCAAGGCTTTCATCATGTAGAAACGCAGTTAGAAGCCAAAGGAAAAGAGGGGAAAACAAAACAAAACAAAACGTTAAAGCTAAGAAGAAGAGAATTTGAGAACACTTACTCTGGCTACCTCATCAGCATTGATGAGAACAAACTCATTCCTGTTGTGAGAACCAGCAATTAGCCTCCCGATGGTGGCCATCAAATCAACCTCTTAAACTCCACAACAGAAACCAAATGCCTCAAAAACCACTCAAACCCACCTCAAAAAATCAATTTTTCTTCTTCTCTCATGGCTCAGAACAGCCAAATACCACAACTACACCTCCTGTTCTTTTTCTAAGACTCTACACAAAGCTGAGTTCTTTGCTCATTGTACAATGCAGGGGTGGATTACTGTTTCTTGAAATGGGTGCCTAACGGAGTGGGCTAGAACTTCAAGTAAATGAGAGAGAAGAGAGGGAGAATATTTAAGAAATATAATATGATGTCTGGTTGTAATAAAATATAGCCAACAATTCAACACAAAAGAAAATAATAATAATAATAATAAAAAAAATAGTTTTGGGTTTTGGTTTTGATTCCAGTTTTGTTGAGTGTAATGATTGATTTTTCCTCCGATAGACCCAACTTTCTTAAGTCTTAACCAATAGGTATCCTCTGTAGCACGAGATTTTGATCAGAAAATCATAAGAGAGAGATAGTGTGTGTACTTTTTTATTTTCTTCTTCTTGCTGTAAAACTAAAAGAGAATCTATGGAAAATCAATTCAACACTACAGAGGAGGGACGAGATAGGGTAGGGACAGAGGCTAATAAAAGAAACAGATCAGGAAAGTAAAATAGAAGCCAATGAAATGGTGATAAGGGTATATCGGTCGAACTGAAAAGTTTATTGATGAAATGGGAATGGTGGGGCCAGAAGAAGCGACGCCCCACCGGAGCAACCGTCATGAGAGGCGGTTTGGAAGGGTATTTGATAATTTAACGATTTTTCTTGTGTTGTGTACTTCCACTAGCGTAGTGATGTGATGTCCCTTCACGGTTTTCTCTTTGCACAAACGTTGTCAAAAGAGAGAGAGAGAGAGGGTTGGCAAAAAGTGTCACGTGTGGCAGATGCGAGGGAGGCGGGGCGAGAAATTTAAGTGATTATTCTTTCAACACGAGTGGTTTTGATTTGACCAAAATGCCCTTTACGTAAACGTTTTAATGTCTTTTACTTAACGGTATGGTCTTGAATGCGAAGTTGTCTGTATTTGTAACAAAATCCAAAACCCTAAATTTAACTTTAACCCCATTGACCAAAAACATGTTTTTGGGTTATGTTTTTAGTGGATATTTCTAAATATTTAAATACTCATATATTTTATATAACTTTTTTTTTTATTTTCATAAATTTTTATTTATTTTCATAAAAATATAAGATATAACAATTATATAACACGATATAAAAAGAAATCCTATAAAAAAATAATTATATTTTTACAAATGTCTTCCTAAATTGTTAAATTTATTACATCAAATATTCTCTAAGACAAAAAATTTTATAATTAGAGAGAGAGCTTCCAAGTTATACTCCTTTTATGTTTTGTTTCTATTAGTGTCGGTAGCATACCATGTGACATTAAAAAATTAATTTTATTGCAATTAGACCCCTCAACATTACCATTCTAAATTTATCTAAAATTACAATCTATTGCCAAACTCTTTCTAACCTATCACTTCAGTCCTATAAACTTTTGTGACTTCATTTATTTTCATATTTTTATTTATTATTTATCTAGTGGATTTAATTATACACATGGGTAATAAATTATAACATGTTATTATTAATTTTATATTATATGGTATTATTTTTAAATGTTTTTTAAAAATATTTAAATATTTTTTAAACAGTTAAGTAACATTATTAACGGATTTTATTGATTAAATTAATAAATTTTTTAAAATAATACAAAAAAATTGGGATTGGAATCTTGCTCACATTATGAAATAAATTATAATTAATTTCATACAATATTTTAAATTAAAAAAAAAAACGTTAGTCAATAATCAAATTATTTCCTTTAGTGTATTAATCTCTAACTAATCTCTCTTCATTTTTCTACTCCCACTTGAAGAATTATATCTACATTATTTATTCATTATAAAATAAAATCAATTGTATTCGTTAGGTCAAATATTATCATAATTCAACGAATCCAGTTGTAATTAATGTTGATATTCCAACAGATATAAAATATAAAATAATATACAATTTTCTAAATCCATGCATCTTATACATATCTGCCAAATCTTTTAACTAACACAAAGGAACTGTTGTCATTATTAATTTAATGTTTAATATTTAATTATTTTTTGTCAAAGTAATTGAGCAAATAAAGTTAAGCCTGAATACAATTTTAAATTCCAAATTTTTTAATTAAATTAATTTTATTTATTTATTTATAGAATAATCCAACTACTTCATATCATATGGTTCCAACTACATATAGGATAAATTATAAATATATAGTCAAACCTTTTCTTATTAAAAATGTTCATGTTTTTTTTTTTCCTTTATAATTAGATATACCAATTTTTTATTATATATTTTTAAATTTTACAAAATTTTAGAAATAAAACACATACCTTCATAAAAATATATAAAAAAATTTATCATAATATTATTATTGATATAAAATAATTTTATTTTATAAAATGTGATGTACGTTGAGATTTATATCAAATTGATACGATTTATTTTATATTTATTAAACTTTTGTATTTTTAATATTTTTTTTAATTTAACAAATAAGGGGGTAGTTGTGTTGTATTGTCAATAATATAGAAGACCCAAAGCAAAACAACAATTATATATATATATATATATTTGGTAAGAATTAATTTCTTGCAAGCATGTGTAAAAGAATTCGTGAGCATGGGAACACATTTATTTCCTTAATAAGGATAGGGACAACTCTAATATATATATATTATAGTTTTTAATTTTTATTATATTTTAAAAGTAATATTAGAAATATAAACTATTATGTATAATTATTAGTGTATAATCGTATTAATTAATAAAAATACTAATTTAATATAATTTATACTATTATATTATTTTAATTTATAAAAAGGAGAAAGATTAAATCTTTTACTTTTTTATATTTTTTTTATACTTTATATTAGTTTTTGGAATAAAAAAGTTTTAAAAAATGTTAAAATATATTGTATGATTGAATGTATAAAAATATAATCCTTATATCGTATGTGTTCCTCTTCTTCTATTGGTAGTCTGTCGTTTTTTGTTTTTTTTAATTATTTTTATTTTTTGTTATTTAAAATATTTTTATTTGGACCTGTTTAAGATATAGAAATTGATATCAATATCAATATTGATGCAATACGATCTTAAGACCCATCTACCGTGGTACAAAATATATTAATATATATAATTTTTGTATTATATATTTAAGTCTTATGATAAAATCTGATAAAGTGATATAGAGAGTAGAGGCTATATTTGTTGAATGGTCACTTTACCATTGATATCACTTTGGCCTTTGAAAGAAAAGAATATGTAGGTGACAGGGACTAGGGAGGGAGTGGCTCTCCCTAATCGAGAGAGATACATCAAACTTCCCACAAATGGACTAAACTTTGTACTATTGGTTTGTTTTGTCCTTAATGCACCGACGATTTGTCTTTTTGATTTTAGGTGATGGGTACATATCTTAATATGAAATTATAAAACTTTATGAGATATATAAGGTTGATTGGATCGATTTTGGATTTAGATATAGGTAATGATTTCGTTGGTTAAGTGTATAATGATAATTTTATATAAAAAAATAAATAAAACTTTGGTTAATTAAGGAAAATCACATAATAATTTGAGATAAAAATTAAGATACAATTCAAAAGGGTAGTCGTATTATATGAACATATTAAATAATATAGTGTTACAAATCAGTTATTACAAGGTGTCGGTGATGAGGTTAACATAATTGTTCTAAAATAAAGTTCAACTTTGTTACAAATTTTATTATAATAAGGCATCCATCCAATTTGATAATACCCATAATGCAAGTACAATTAGGTAAAATATTGGCAACGTGTATTTCCTTTGATAAAATAGGAGCAAAAGAAAATGTTAACTTTTGCTTTTGGAAGACAACATTAATTATTAGGTAGCCAAAAAAGAGAAGTTGCAAAGCAAAAGGAATCAATAATTGTGAACAATATGGCATAGTGGTTTGGCTTTTTTCTATGTTTCTTATAGGCAACTCAACCCTACTTCTTCGCAAAGTGTCGCCTTTTAAAGTTTGATCAAACGTACATTTTAATTTTACTATTTTAAAAATATTTATAGATTTTAATTTTAAAAAATAATTATGATTAAAAAGGTATTATTATAATTATAATAGAAAAATAAAAAAAATCATTACAACTAAATTTTTTTTTAATAAATTAGAGTTCACGTGAGTATTTCTAAAATTAGTGGAATTAAAATTTACATTTGATGAGATTTAAAGGGGTATATATCATTTAAAAAAACAATAGATTTTGGGTACGTAGTTTCTACTTCAAGGGAAACAAAGCAAAATTGTCAATGGAGCCCATCAAAATATTATTTGGTCTTTGAACTTATCATGGCTAATGAGAAAATGGGATGATATATATATATATTATAAGCATTACACTTAAAACACAATCAACACTTATTATTTGGTGCCTAGACTATGAATTATAATAATAATCTAATAATTTTAAGATGGATTTATCCTTGATCATATATCGTTATAAATCTATCAATTCTCAACTAACTTAGTAATGATTTCCACATATTGGGTTAATAATTAAGCTAATATTTTTTATTGTACATTAAACATAAATTTAAATACCGTAAACACGAGAGTTTAAATATTTATTATAACAACACTATCCATAAAAATTTCTATATTTTTTTATTTATTTATTTTTAAAGTCTAATCTTATATTTATAAATGTTTCAAGGCCTTTGGATTATGCCCCTAATTTTAATTATGCAACTTACCTACAAAGAATCATGTATTTTGTTGACCCTAAAATAAAAGCATTATTTTAACTGCTAATATACTTAAGAATCATATCATATGCGCATTTCAAATTTTTTAGTTTTTGGTTTTCCCTTTGATTCTTTTCAAATTCTTGCTGGCTATCATTGCCCAATTAGAAAAGTGATAGACCCATGATTATATTTCCATCATATTAGTGTACACGTGGCAATCTCGCATGCTTACGTACTATCCAATGTAAGCAAGATCACTAGATAATTCATTAACCTTCACAGTAAGCAACTACATCAACGTAATTTGGGTCGTGCTATGCTACATTTTGTTGTATTCTATACTATTTTATATATATATATATATAACTCTTTTACTATAATTTTTAACTTATAAAAATTTAAGAAAAAATTGAGAATTATAATAGAATACTTAAAAATTATAATAAAATAATTAAAATAATTTCACTTTTGGGTGAACAAGGATTGAGCCTAATTGAAAATCTCGAAAATTGAGGATAAAATTTTTATTTTTATTATTGAATTAGATTAGACTGAAATTAAAAATTTTTAAATCAAATTAATTTGTAATTAATAAAATTATTTTATGTATATAAAAAATATTATTCAATTTTTCAAAATTTAGTTCTAAATCAAATAGAATAGAATTAAATTTGAATAAATATTTTTTATTTGTATTTTTAGGTAGACCGGATCATATTAAGCCAGTTCTCAAGGGCCTACTTTTCCTTATTTGCACATAAATGTGCCATAACTTTTCCCATATATTTTACATGTTGATACATTTTTTACAATATTGTTATAATTTTTAATTACAAAAATATAACAAAAAATCAAGAATTATGATAAAAATACTTAAAAATTATAATAAAATTTACAATAATTATACATATAATTTAGGCTTACATAATTTTCATCGCAGGACCAATTGAACTTTGACTTGATTAGAAAGTTTTCGACCTTTGATCCAATGAAAATTACAATTTTGACACGTGGACAGCAATGATAGATTCACCTAACGGGCTCTACCCTATCAATTGAAGTAGCTTTATATTTCCTCGACCCTCCCACATCATCAAAACAAGCTAAAATTACTTACACCGCCACGTATGCATGACTACTAGACATTTTCTGAAACAGACAGTTAAATATTGCCACGCGTTAAATTTTAAACACGTACGCAAGTAGGCCCACGAAAAATAATGAGGAACGGAGCCTGTAGGATGATGGGTGACAGCTAGCTACTTGTCCTCTGTTTTCGTCGGTGGAACTAAGCGATGTTTTCAAATCAAGCAAAATCAATTGAGAATTTATTATTGACCTCCCTGAAGTTGAAGATTTTATCACTTAAAAGTATTTTTCAAAATTTTTTATATAACTCCCCTAAATTTGCATATTTCCCCCTTTACAAAGTCTTGAATGAGTTCCTTGTGCCACGTCAATAGTAATAAAATAAAAATAAATTAGTTTAATTTTTATAAAACTAAAATGAAAAATAAAAACTAAAATATTTTTTATAATTTGATTAAATGATTATTTTTTATTTTGTTTTTCATAATAATTTTTTTTAAATTTGAAAATTGTGATAAATACCTTGTGTCCAATTAATTTTCTTTTTTTTATAGTATAATGATTATTATATCTCTAATCTTTATAAAAATATAAATTTTATATAATTTTTTAATAGTAATATAATTTTTTAAATTTGTATGTTTTTCTAAAAATTA
>JAVXUL010000003.1:3194763-3206686 GCA_035590515.1 Trichilia minutiflora | reverse complement strand
ATCAATTAGGATGTGATAATATTATATTATATTATATTTGACAGTGAATAGGATAAAAATCGACCAATTTCAAACAATAAAATGACGACTATAATGCCGTGGTTAGTAACGTATGGTCATTGCATTTGGACCCAACGGTCAACATCAAAAGGGAACAACTTTGTTTTTGATTGTATAATAGTTAGTGTATGCTAAAATTATTGTAATGTAACATGCTCATAAACAAAACTAGATATTTTTTTTCCTTCATTTTATATTTGCTAAATCAATTTTTGGAACATTTTCATTGACATGAGGATTGAGATAGATGTTAGTTCAGTTTTTCTCATGTTTCCGGTTAATGTCTGTGTGTATAATATGGAATCTAAGAGAGTGAATAATTAAATATAATCTGTTGTAGCATAAACACCACATTTGAAATACGAGTCCCCTAGACCTTATAATCTGTTGCATATTTCTCAACCCCATCAATAAAAACAGTTACCATCCCACCATCCACATCATGAATCACATGAAGTCGAACCCACTTGTCGTATAGACCGGTAGCTACCACATCGCTGCTGTAGTACCTCATGTCACCGTTGGAGATCCTCAGGATCAACGTCGTAGCACCATGACCTGCGCCATGAATCTGAGCTATTGTTGCACCGGAGGTACCGTTTGGAGTGAAACCGCGGCCTTCGAATTGCCAAACTCTCGAGGAATATTCCAAACCCTACCGGAAAAAAATATATATTGTGAAGCTGTTGGCTGCTGGTTGATTTTTGTTTTTGAAAAAAAAAAAAAAAGATGCAGATATTTTTAAGAGATTAATATGTTATTATGTGCGTGGTTGAGTGAGGCTGCTGGGATTATAAGGCTTATCATTGGCGTAGACCCATAATTTATACGTCCCATTTTCATAGCTGTAATACGTTGCAGGGTTTCTGCAACTCGATGTTTGCTTCTGTAAGTTCTGTTAATAGTACGGGGATTAAACCATACGTTCTAATAGTTAAAGGGAAGCTTTATTAGGTCAAGAGAGGCAAGGCAAGTATAGATATTATAAGTTCAAGTGAGTGCAAGTGCATTTGAATTCATACTGTAATTTTCTGACAACTATAGGAACTCTCAAGGAAGTTGATTAACATGTGAATCCATTTATAATCCAATATCCTGGGAAGTTATTTATATTCAGATTTTACATGGGGGATTTCCAAGTCCACACTAAATTGAATTCTGGTTCAATTTTTTTTTTTCTTTTTAATGTGAAAATTGAATTCTAGGGGCATATTACCGTATATTTTATTGTACAGTACATAGTTTCATTTTTTGGGGGTATAATTTCAAACTTTTTCAATGTATTTTCTAACTTTTGGTTATATAATTTCTAATTTTACAATGAAAAAATACGGAATATTAATTTTTTGGTTCCATTTTCTGTCTCTTTGGTTATGACTCTAATTTATAAAAACCATCGTTAAAAAAGTTGGTGAATATAAAGGAAGAGTCAAAAATTATAACAAAAGATTGTATTGTATAATAAAAGCACTATAAGAGTGTATTTGATATTGAAGGACTGTAGCCATACACCTATTTTTGATTTTTTATTCTACCGTTATTGCTGTGAAATAAAATGTAAAATATAGAAAGTCGAATGTTAAATATTAATTAAAATATAAATGAATCCCATAAAAAATTTGTATTATCAAACATATTTTATAATTTTACTTTTAAAATTAAATGAAATTCAGTATCCCAAACATACCCTATTTATTCCTCAATGTATTACTAATATATGGGCTGCTATTACTAGTTGACTTTTATGAATATTGCTTTGTCTAATATATGATTTATTTTATGTGTAGATTATTGCCATCCTCCTAGGAATAATGGCTACAAGAAAATTAAATTGTGTAAATTATAATGAGTAATATTAAGTATATAAATTCTTAAACAACTTTAATCTACAAATTGATATAACATAGTTATGTTTTATATTTTTATGAGTAAAAGTAAATTCATAAGAATAAAAAAGAATGATTATGCCACATCTACCATCATATCAGTTTGTATAGATATATAGCATGTGCGAAAATTTTGTATCACTAAAATAATTCATAATTAATGTTAGGAATATAATTTTTTGGATCAGTAAAATAACAGTGCATTTAGCTGTAGATACAAATAAGCTCTGTTCACGAAATGCAGCAATTTTCATAAAATTTACCGCAAATGGTAAGTCGTTATTGTTAAGATATCAAGTGTGAGTGGGTGAAGTGAAAAAGTCCCACATTGGAAAGATAAAAGGCAAATGAGTAATATATAAGTGGAATGGACCCATAGACCCATTGCCTTAAGGTTTTGGGTTGGAAGTGGTGTCCAAGTCCATAAATGTATTAACTCATTTGGCCTATGTGTGTTCTCCCCGGTGTTTGGGCGGGCTCCCCGGTCTCAACAGTTATTAACATAATAAACCAATTTAATCCATGAAATCAGGCAAATATCATATCACAAAGACAATAAAGCTTCTACCGTCTCCTTGTTGGGAATGCAACTACGAATCTTATAAATGGTGATAATTTTTGTAATGATAATTTTAATTATTTAAAAATTATAATAAAAAATTAAAATTTATAACAAAACAGTTAATGCATCTATCATATCCAATGAAAACACAATAGCATAGTACCAGAAGCCAATTCTTCGTATTATAAAAAATCAACAAGAATTCCATATTGTCTTTACTTGGGAAACCCATGTAAAATCCTAAATATAAATAGATTTCCAGGATAACTAGTTGCCGAATAACTTCAAACTTCACGGCTTTCTCTATTTTCCTGAAAATTTCAATGAATTCTTCTTCTTCTTCATCCTACTCCAGCTTTCTCTTCCTCCTTCTTGTATCCTGTTTGAAATGTGCTCCAATCCAATTTATGGTGCTGATCCCTGTGTGTGCGCGCCCGTGTACCTGCGTGTGTGTGAATACTCATTTTTATTTTGTCAAATTTTTTAATTAATTATTTAGATACCTTGTATTATTTTTACTAATATTATAATTTTCACAATCAATAAAGAAATTAGAATCTCTATATAAATTATCTTGCATAATATTTGTGTAAAAATCATAAACATAAAATAATGAAAATTTATCAAAGAAAACTGAAAGCTTCTATCAAAACGATGCTATTTTTAAAAACAGAAAAATAAATATCTATTTATTTATTTTCAAATATCTGCAAATGCTTATATATTTGTATCATATTTGTTTTAAAAATATACAACATATAACTAATGTGAATATTTGTGTACATATATATATCTGATTTATTTTAAACATAGCATAAAATAGATAGCAAATATCCGTATTCGATTCGTTTTAAAAATGGATACCATATGACTAATTCCTATCAACTGTCCATATCCATGAGCAAAGGATATAAATATATTCATATTTGCAAATAAAATTATTGCCCCTATTTTAAGCGATGCTTTAAAAGATACATCAACAGTCAACACTTTTATTTCTGTTTTAGGGTTATGACTACTACTCTGGAATTTGGCAATTCGAGGGCTATGCTTATGTTCCCAAAGGCAAATCTGCGGTGACCATAATGCAGATTCATGGTGCTTCCGAGGGAGCAACCTCTCTTCAACTTCGAATTTACAACGGCGATATGAAGTTCTATAAGTACAACGTGATTGCAACTAATCTGTATGATCAATGGTTCAGACTGAATGTGATTCATGATGTGGGATCAGGGAAGATCACAGTTTTCATCAATGGAGAAAAGAAAGTTTGTGGTGAATGATCAAGGGCCAGGAGACCTGTATTTCAAATGTGGGTTTTATGCTGCTCCTGTGAATTCAAGCAACTACATGGACTCAAGGTGGAGAGATATCAAAATTTACAAAAAATGATGGTGATATTGAATATGTTTGGAGCAAATCTTTATATGTATGTATGTATGTATGCATGCATGCATACTTGATGTATCACTGTATAATATACTGTATTATATTTAAGGATATTTCAATAATGACCACATATTTTATTCAATTTTTAAAGTTAGATCGTGCTCATGAGAAATCGACGTAAAAAATTGAAAATACGTCTCCCAAAGTTTCAAAGTTAAATTTTAACCAAGTTCAAAAGTTAAATTTTTACTTAATTCGAAAGTTAAATTTTAACCATATTCGAAAGTAAACTGATTTAATCAATATGTATTTAAAAAGATATGTATCTTTCTCCTCATTATATTGTTAATTAAGGGGTAATTATAAAAAAAAAAAAGAAAAAAGAGTTGATAATTATTATAATCTTAAATTATCCCCCAAATCATAGACGTTGATATATAGATTGCAAAGATTTTTCAATATCTTTTGAGTGGCCCAAGAAGTTTTCGAGTGTGAGGGTCTGTTTGATAATTTTAGTATAGTAGTTTTTTAAAGTACAGTTGCTATAAAATAAAAAATTTTAATGTCAAATAATAATATAAAAATTTACGGGAACACTTTTTAACTCTGCTTTCAAAACACAACATAATCAACACATCACCAAGCAGACCATGAATCTTGTTTGTGACTTGGAACATACTATATGCAAGAAAGCATACATTCAACAATGATTTCAATCATAAGATTGATATACCATAATTGAGAATAGAAAAATCCAAGAAAAAAACAAAACAAAAGAAGGGGTTCTCCAAATTGCTGCAAACATTCATTGAATATACTCATATCAATGAACTTGTTGCACATCCAGTGCAGGCAACAACTAACAATCTATCAATACAATATCAGTCAGAGCAGAGCAGACATGAAAAATGGAATATCACATAAATGGATTTCAATAATCATGTTCAATTTGTTCATACTATAGCTTCAATTTTATCGCTATACATTCAAAGGAAGGAGAAACATGATACTATTGTACATGCTGTGTGAAATCTACACTCACATGTTATGTTCACCATTTTTCTTTCTTCTCCCTAACAATCAAACTGGTAAATCAAAGCAATGAATGAAATGAGACCCCGTAAAAGAAAACCACAAATCAAAGAATGAATTGCTCAACTAAAATGATATGAATGATTTAAATAATGGAGGCAGAAACACTAGCTATGAAACTCTATATGTTGGTCTATGCCGTTTACACACCGCCACAAAACCGACAGCACCAATTTGCTATTTGAATAAAGAACCACTGCAAAGGGTTTGGATCTTTTTCTGGTAATGTAGTGGGCATTGGTATCTCGGGAGGTAAATGTTGATGAAATGCATCGACTGCAGCTGCAACACCATCTTCATTCTCTATCAATATTGCCAACTCCATTGCTTGAGATTTCACCTGAAAGAGTTAAAGTTCAATACAAGCCAAAAACCCCTTTAGACTGGAAGTAAAATGTAAAAGGCTTCGAGCAGTAGAACAAATACAAAAGGACATTCATGTAACATGCTAACCAAAATAAGCAGAAAAATAGGTAAATTTTTCTTCATTTGTACTCCACAAGTCCATGATTTTCTCAAAAAAAAAAAAAAAAGCAGAAAATGTACCAACAAAAGCATTCTTCCACTCATGGTAACTAAAATAAGCAGAGATAAAAATAAATAAATTTTTCCTCATTTGTACTCCACAAGTCCATGATTTTCTGTACCAACGAAAGCATTCTTCCACTCATGTTTAATACAATGTTGAGTAACTATTCCTAAATCTGCTCAGACATCTATACCTTCTCATTGTGAATAGTCAGAAAAGGAACATAATCATTAGGTAATAATAGCAATTTGCAAGTAGTCAGATGTAAAGCACGTTTGGTATGTTGGCTTTCACATAAACTTTCTAAGCAACGTTGAAAAAAAGTGTTCAAGAACACCAACTTATCACAGGACCCATTCATTTTTTCTACTTATATTTGCTATGTAGTTTCCATCCTGTAGCACCTGTAGCTCAAAAGCCACTACATCTCAATCTCAAACATGCCCATAGTTATTCCCAGCACATTTGCACCATCAATTCATAAATGATATAAATATGATCCTTAACAAAAAGTTACCTCTGGCTGTAGCATAAATCTTATAGCAGATGAAAGATTTTCAACACTCAGCTGATAAATTGGTATTGGTGCAGGTCCCAGCCCTCTCTGGTGTACTCTATCACCCCAAAAGAACTGGTCTCCAAAGAAAGGAACTATAGTGGTTGGACACTGTAATTCATAATATTGATATTAGATAATAAGACCAGCCAGCCCAATAGTTTCTAAATGGGGAATCAATCATATCAACTCAGATAATAACATTAAGGAATGCTGTCAAGAGAATGTTGAAACACAAACAGAAAAGGATATTACCCCAGCTCTTAGTCCGGTAGCTGTGGTTCCAGCTCCACCATGATGAACCTGTATATCCAGGCCAACAAAGCTTTTAGTTAGTTTTTATGAGCAGTCATATCAAATTGAAAAGGACAATGCAAGAATAAAAAATTCCACATCATTAAGGTTTATACAAGGAGACTTTTTTAAAAAATTAAATAGTAATATGGAATAAAAACGTAGCAAATGGACTGTTTTTCATTCTTCATAGTCCTAACACTAACCACAATGCCTAGTAAAATTGAAACTCAATTTTCATGGCTTCTTATTCCCAATTGTTGTTTTTCACAAAGAATGGAGTCTTTGACCATGCTATCCAACATTTAATAAGTTTATATGCCCTTTGAAAAATTATATGGGTCAGATCCCCTTAACTTAAATTTTTTATTTAAATTTAGACACAAATTTTCATCCATTAGATTTATGTGATCCAAAGATCGAGATTTAAAGTCAAAAACAGCATTTAATGCTGTAAACTCAGCAACTCTATCTACCTTTAGATTACACAAATCAGATGGATGAAAATTTGTCATTTTTTTAAGTCAAAAATTCAAGTCAACGGAGCTTGACCCTTACTTATATAGTACAGAAAGAATATCTAGAACTTTATTGGTACAGACTTTTATTTTATGGTCCATTCATCTAGTGATTTTCGACAGTGAAGATGATACACTTTTTGGGTTTCATGTCTGGAAGCATAAATTCTGTTGATTTTTAAGATATTTACAGTTTGCTACAACATTCTTGTGTTATTTAGTCATTATTCAATGCTTGTAAGTTCCGCCATATTCCAAATTCTGTATTCATCACTACCACAAATGGTCACAACTAAAACTGGGTGATACTAAGAAAAGATAAAAGAAAACTCACCACGGCAGAGCATTGAGGAAACAACCAATCATGAGGGCAATCCTCCAAAAGGAATATATTTTCATGAACTTCTGCAACTGCAGTACATAAAATCACTTGTAAAAGAGAAACAAAATTTATATTGACATTTTGGACTTTCTTAGGACAATGTTCACAGTTCTAATAATTTACTGATAGACAGCTCTAGAGAATCTCAAAATTTGACACATCAATCATTACAAAAAGAAACGTTAGGGAAGCAAATCTCATGTTGGTTCAGGGAATTGCTTTCTTATTGAAAATTTGGGTTCAGGGAACAAACCGAATCTTTTCATCACATCTTCAATAAAAATACTGCAGATTTACACTCAATTGTTAAGTACATGTATCAGTCTAATAAATTTTGTTCCTTTTTGATGGGGTAAGTCGATTCAAGTCGATTCCATTATGGTTGTTCTTGAAACAATTCATTTCCTACAGTAAACATAAGGAAAACAACTTACGATTTCCAAGATCTCCCCAACCACGGTCAATTATTCCTCTTTGTCCAGTATCCTTCAGCGCCTCCAATATAATCTCTGTAGTTTTCTTGGGATCTTCGAGGGGCTTGACAGATAACAAAGACATTTTTCAACACTAACATTCGTGAAGGGAAAAAAGCATCACACAGGCAATAAACTGACTCATAACTAAAACGTGCGCACAAAAATCATAGAAATGTAGAGTCTATCTAAACAAACATCATACACCATCAGCAATGGCAAAACCAAAAAGGTATCTTAAGAGGGGAATGGAGATAAAAAATTTCATAAAACAATCTTTATTCAGCAAAAAGGTTAATATTTATTCATCTAGGATAATGTTTTCATTTTTAAGTATACATGCAACAAAAATTACAATGGCTGCAACATGCTCCATATTCTAAAATTAGTATAGAAGATGATAAGTTAGATATGATATGCAGTTGTTACACGCTTAATCCATGGATGATTCTGAAATTAATAGACTATTCTCAGTAACCACAACAAAGATGTGTGAATTCTAATTCCAATGTAAGGCACATAATCCCTCTCCAGGCCTCTTCAGCTAACTAACAAATGGAATACCAGTTTAGAATGTAATTGATAGATTGAATGTTAGGTTGATGGTATTCTCAGTTAGTAAAACAAACAGTCATAATTATATGAACGAGTCAAATTCAGCCACATTCAGTATTCAACTAAAAAAAATGAATTTGCAAAACAAATTCATGAAATACCATTCAAAATTGAGAATCCATACAGTTTATCTTACCCCGCCCCTCTCCTCTTTCCCTCCTTGTTTTTCGATTGTGTCTCAGGTCTGTCTGAGTGGTGGAGGTTGTAGGCTCATTCCTAACTCCTTTTACTTCATAATGCGGAGAAATGCCTCTAGATAATTTTAAGAAATACACAGTCGAGTGGCGGATGGATTATCAACAATCGACACTTCTAGGTTGTGGATGTATCTTGTCTTTTCATTATTTTCTCACACGGGCTGTTTTCTTTTCTTTTTCATTTTATACTCCATTATTTCAAATGAGCTTCGGTTGTTTTTGATGGATGCAATCAGTACTCTACATTTTTGTTATATTACATGGCTTATCAATTTTCTAGAGTTGTCAGTGACTCAGTGTTCATTATTTACATGGCTTATGAATTTCTAGAGTTGTTCTGCGACTTACTATATAATATAGGTCCATTATTTATACCTGTTTTTCTGTTTTAGTTTTCCTTTTATCCACTGAGATACCAGTGAGACCCAAGTTTTTTGGCTAGCACTTCTGTGTTGCTTATAAGAATATTGTAGTGATCCACATGTGCTAAAGGGGCCAAAATTTCACAGATCAAAGAACAAGGGGCAATTCTCATTATTTCAACTCAAAAGGTTCTGCTGTGTCAAGTTACTACTTTGACCTCTCCAATAA
This sequence comes from Trichilia minutiflora, assembly GCA_035590515.1. NCBI lineage: Eukaryota > Viridiplantae > Streptophyta > Magnoliopsida > Sapindales > Meliaceae > Trichilia > Trichilia minutiflora. The sequence goes on along the minus strand of JAVXUL010000003.1, from coordinate 3,197,542 downwards.
AATCATCAAATGCAGTTCCACTAATGACTAGGAACTATCAGAAAACATGCAAAAAGAAGCCCATTGCAGCATAAATCATTTCAACAAGAGTTTTAGCAAATCACATACCATGCTCCCAAATCCAATATATATAGGTTGTGGTCCTTTCTGAATCCATTGAACAAATTCTTCTTGTGGTTGATACTTCGACCCAAGGCTTAAGAAACAATATCCAACAACATTGACTAAAGGGCCCCAATCTGAAAATTAGTTAAATGAAGTCAATCCTTTCAATCCTTTATGTAGAATCATAAATACTTTAATTATCATTTAAAAGAATATTGGACAGACCAAGATTAATAGAAGCTTAGTAAATCAACAGAAATGACAGATTCATACTGCAAGAAGAAAATTTTGGAACACATGAGGTTGACTGTAAATTAAGAAGCAAAGCTTTTGGAGTATAGTGAAACCTATAATAATTTGCTAAAAATAATGTTGAGAATGATACCAAATAAATTCATTAAGATTTATCAATTCATGATTTTTTAACTAAAGACTCACACTAGTATAATGACAATTCTAATAATTTTGAGGGACCCAAATTGTAAAACTAGATAGGTCATATAAGACAGATGTTTGGAGAAGCAAAATAAAAATGGTAGTAACAAGGAGAACTCAATTTCCGATTCAAAGGGCCCTGGAGGTATATGTAACATTCTAAATTAACATAATTCTACCAAGCCACTTAAACAAAAGATGCAGAAAGACAGACAGCATGGTTAGGAATTTCTGTACTATATGATAACTGAAACCGAATGAGCAGGAAGTAATCATCAACATGCATGAGATCAAGATGTTGATTAACATTTATGTACCTCAGCTGGATGAGGTGAAGAAAAATAATAAATTTAGCCATCATTTAGAAAAGACACGTCAAATAAATCAAAAATATGTGCACTAAAATATTGACATGGCACAACAACAAACCTACCACTTGGCTTTGGCACAAGATGGGGACTCCACATATAGCCTGTTGGCAAATGAGATATTGATCCATGGTATGTACTGAAGTATGCTATAGGAGGAATGTCCAACTTCTTTTTCCTGAAGTCATTAATATACCCCCTTATGCCCCACCATATCAGCAAATCCACAATTATATATGAGAGCTGGATTTAGCAAATATCAGAAAGAAGAGGGAAATTGTCAACAAAAGTAAGAAGGCATGACAGAAAACGTAAGGGAGACAATTAACATTAACCAAAATGTAACAAATAAAAAAAGAATAAAACAAAAATTGGAGTGCCAACATTCAAAAACATACCCAATATCCAGCACTTTGCGGTACACGAGCCAGCGGATGAGGAAATTCATAAGTTGGCCTGCCTATTAAGAATAGAAGTAAGCAGGGAAAATCTAATAAACTTTTACCCAAAATTTCCCAGAATATAAAGAAGGAAAATGCACTTAAAGTTCAAGATTAATCTCATGCTGAATGGATTCATGTCAGTCAAAATAAAATTTAAAAAAAAAAACATTAAGCTGCCAATGTAGGACAGCAGCTCAGTTTCCATTTCTTCCCATTTTATTTGGCCATGTCAAAACATATATTTATCACTTTATGCATGTAAGTTATTTTATCAGAAACCCTCCACTCTCCCTTTTTGGTGTTTGAGTTTCTTCTATTAAAGGTTTCCACATCCAACTTGCCACCACGTCATTTGCTTGACACAAAGCCAATTTGGACTTTTTAAAGCAAAAAACATATGTAAAACACTTCTTCAGTGAATCCTGCATGCATCACAAACCGGGATAAGAATTCATGTACAAAGGAGTGCTCCTTCTGAAAATATGGTGAAAATGGTTTACAACTGCATTAAATAATTTTAAAGTTCAAAAGCACTCCAATGTATCTTCAGTTTCACGTCATTTACAAAATAACGATCCAGCAAAGCACCAAAGAAATTATGTTCCTATTGAGGCTTTATGTATGCCAGATTATTTTAGGAAATCTCTTCGGCCCCTGGTGTTGAAATTTCCTTTTGGTAAGGTTGCCATATGCAACAAGTACACATCTCATTGTTCTTGGCACAAAATGCCAATTTAAATTATTTGAAAAGGAAAATCATTAACAAATATACTTCCTAACCATATCATGCATGCATCAGGAGCCAATGATATAATTATGTAAAAAAGTGATATTTTGCTCCCTTAACCTAAAACAAATTTTATCCATCATTGTCACAAAATTTTAAACCAGAAAGAACTGTTTCAACAGTTTTATTAAGTTATAATTCAGCCCAAAAAACAACATGTTTTAAGTTATAAATGTCTACCCATACAAGGAAGACCCAATTTTTTGTCAAAGGGCTTGCCAGATGGATATGTAAGCAAAAACGAATTAAGTAAGCAGATACTAATGCTGATGCAAATAGAAATGCAATTATCTAGGAAGATTCAAAATCAAATACAGGACCCCTTGGTCAAACTAGCTCTAATGCCAAGGTAAGCCACCTAAAAGTTTAAGCTAATAGATAAAAAAGCATTGGATATTTACGACTGCAAACTCTAAGCTTTAAGAAAGCAATATAAATTACATAATATTGTGCAAGGATAGTTAAAACTTACGTCCACGGCATTGTGAAGAAGATGTGAATGGGTACACCAAGAGCTTCAGCAACATGCGTATGCCCTGGCACACAACGCAGAAGCTGAACTTTAGTCACACAAATCAGAAAAACATATCACTATTGGAAGGGATTAGGATCCTCCCCTAGTATTTTCTTTCTATGCTCCC
>JAVXUL010000003.1:3147377-3170260 GCA_035590515.1 Trichilia minutiflora | reverse complement strand
TTATCTTAAAAGTAGTAAATTTTGAACTAGAGATTTGATTTAAGATTTTTAACTGAGAAGCCACCTAAATCAATCAATACAAATTGTAAATTGCAAAAATCAACTATGAAAATCTACAGAACAACCAACGGCAACCACCAAAGGCATTCAGAATCTGAAACGGGGTAATGCATCTTGTCTTGTGATGCTGAAATAAACTATAAATGTTTGCAGAACAGACAGCAACAACCCATGGCATTCAAAATCAAAAACCAGGTAAAATTTATTATTATGCAGCTTGTGATGCTAAAATCAATTATCAAAATCTGCAAAAGCAACAATTATCGTACACATTTATAAGAATAAGAGTATAAATTAATTATATCAATAAAATATAATCAACAGTTAGAGAACTTCCTTTCTAAGAGCTTTCTGAGTAAAACTCAGATAAGCTCCAAAAATGGCCTCCATTAGCCTTCCTCTCTCAACAAGAGACTTTTACCCTTCTTCACCAAAGGAGGTTTACCAACCTTTTCTTTAACCGTGATTTATACAAACTCTCCTACCATTCTCAAAACTATAAATACCAGATATTTAACCATGGATGCAGAGGAACTGGCAGATCTCTGTCAATCCATAAAGCTCTCCGATAACGAAGAGAATGTGTTTGACTTAGACCCACAGCGCCTAAGTAACAGGGGAAAGGAAACAAGCTCTCTGTCTGGTGGGTAAAGTACTAGCAAAGAAACAAGTTAACCGTGAAGGTTTTAAAGTTGTCATAAACGTTAAGTGGAAACCTCTCTACGAACTAAAAGTGGAACAGCTAGGGGACAACAGGTTCCTGTTCAGGTTTTAAGGAGAACATCAATGAAGTATTGACGTTTTATGTCAATCTTTAGACAAGAAATTTCTCATTTGTTGCATAAGGTTTATCTTTAATTTCTTTTTAGCATCATAGAAAATAAGGAGGTTATCATTTGAACCAGCAAAATTCCAATGGATGTTTACTCTTTTTTCTCTGCTAAATAGGATGCAATCACAAATGTCAAGCAGCAATGCAGTTACTTTGTGATGAACAGAAACATCCAGTGCTGAGACATGGTTGAAGGTGTACAGCGACAGATCGTAGGTTTCAGTTTCCAGGATCTCAAGATCTCTGGTTCATTCGATGGCAGCTACCCTATAATTGGACAATGCACCACCACAAACAGAAATGTAATGCACATCTCCCTCATCCCCAAACTCCTTACTACAGATCTCCCGAGCAGCCAACAATACCTAACTACAGTGACCCTTCTCATCCTTATGGCAACCCACAGCCATCACATCCTCGCCATCCCGTTCCTTCGCCCGCTGGTCCTTACCCACCTCCACAGGTACAAAAGCCACCAGTGAGCCAAGATTATGGCCAACCTGCCTACCCAGGAATGCGAGGCCCATGCTACAACACCCATGGAGAACAACCTGGATCTCTTCCTCGGCCACCTTACACTGTTCTGGTTCCATGTATATATATATATATCCTGGCTAAGGTGGCTTGTATAAGCAATGACCTGGAATTATCTGTTTTTTTCTCTCGGCTGTATAATTTTTGTATGACATAGGTACTTAATTCCACTGTTTGTGGAATGATTTCATTCATCTAGATCTTGCTGTCATTATATTTATCTGTTGACTTAAATATTGCTATGCATAATCATCTGAGTTGTTTATATAGCTTGGAGATTTCATATTATTGAGATTAATGCTTGATACAGATTTTGTTTATGAATAAATGGCCATCATCTGCTCGATCAAAGCACAGCTTATTGCCAGTGTTTTATATCTAATGTGCAAGATCAGAATTCATTGCCTCATGGTCATTGAAATAATGTTGCTTCATTGTCACTGAAATAATGTTGGTTATCCCCATTATTTACACCTTAGGGTTTAGAGCAAAGAATTGATTCCTTTTTTATTCAACTTGTGCTGCCTTATTAAGTTGTAAACGAGGTAATACGAGTTTTGCTTTACTCCAATTTAAGCAACTCTTTTCCCTCAAAAACGCTTTTTTTCATTATTGCTATGATTGTCGACCAAAGAGGAAACTGATTGTGCTCATGGGATGTAGGAACATGTGATATGCAAACTGGTAATGTGATTGAATTCGACCTTAGCTGCAGTTGGCTTTACAGCAACATCCCTTTTAATAATACCTTTTTCTTCCTTTCTCACCTGCGAAAGCTCAACCGTGCTCACAATTGTTTCAATTGGTCAAACATTTCTCTTGGGGTTGGCAAATTTCCAACTTCGACACATCTAAACTTCCCTTACACCTGGTTTACTACTCAACTTTCCAACTGAAATTTCCCACTTCTCTAAATTGGAATAACTCGATCTCTCTGGCAATGATGGTGTGATAATTCGAAACCCTGGGATAAGTCAAAGGATCTGTTTTCATCTATAATAGCTTTGTACTTCAGAATTAAAATCCTGCAGATACATCCACGAGAAGAATTTGATAGTTAACACCTAACTGTGGGAATTTGATAAATCCTGCAAAATTAAGAATGAATATGCTCCTTTTAACTTTTTTTTTAATTATATAAATATTCAGATTGAAATTTAAAATAAAAAATTAAATACCATTTTAAATTTCATGACAAAAATTACAGTTTCAAAATTTTAAGATATTATTTAAAATTTAGAATTTGTTTTATTGTTAAAATATCCAAAATACAATTTAAAATATTATATTAATAATTATTATTACATAATTATTTTGTCTTTTATTATCAATTTATACTTCTTGTATTGTTATAATCTCAATATTACATGCAACTCATATTAGGTGCAAAAGAAATACTACATGTATCCCACCGAATGGTCAATAAAATATTTTTACATCCACTAAGCAAACAGAATCTACGACTTCAAAGAAAGGACAGAGCTACAATGCAGCCATTGAAGGATATAGTCACTGCGTTGTGACCTGCATAGAACTGTCAACATGAAAAATGGTAGGGAGTCTCCATTTTTGAGTTTGCACAACATTAACCCTAGGGTACAGTCATTGTGATACAGCTTGACTAAGATGCAAATTCAATAACTCGAGGTAAGAGTGAGGAAGGGAAAGCCAATGCTGGTTTTTGTTAAAACGAACCAACCCAGAAAGAGATCCAAGTTTTGGTTTCTCAATCCCAAAAAAATATCGACTTTGAAATTAGGAATCGGATCAAACTAGATCGAATGTAAAAGAAAAAAAAATTCTATCAATAAAATGTACCACGCGTGCAAAAATACTAATGAAATCTGTATGGAGAATGTTTTCATATTTAATTCTCAAAGATATAGGGATTTTTTTCCCAACCCCTCGTATCAGGTTCACTATGTAGAAAAAGAAATTACAGAGAAATTGGATATGGCAATTTCTTGGAATCTTACACTGTCACTGCCTTAAAGCTAGTCATGTTCATAAACTCAATGCTTAATGACAACAGTTTTTGACCTGGCAGCATATGGATAATTAGATATTCTTGAGACTGCAAATCCATTTAGGCACAATTCATTTCCAATCAAGGAAACAAATCCAAAAACTTTTGGCAATTAAAGCTCTTGATGTTATGAATGACAGCTAACAAACTACTGTAACCAAGGGCCATTTTTCATGGCATTCTGTCCAGCACCTTCAGTAGATATGGTTTGCAAAAAATTTTCAAGGATGTTATGTTCTACCAACCATGCAGCTCTGCGCTCTGCTACAAATCAAGATTGAGACAGCAATTCTGGTTCATTGGATCCCTTTCAAACTAACAGAGAAAAAGAAGTTATATGTAAGAAATCGAAGCACATAACAAAGCAAATTCAGCATTGATTAATTTGGCCCATCCGGGTACACTAGAGACGCCTTCATCTATCAAGAACATCGTCACTAATCAGAAAAAACAGTAACTGAATTATTTTATAAACAGGCAAACAAAATGAGGACGAGCATAGAGTTGATAAGAGTTTCTGTATAACTTACCGGGATAAAGCGTCTAGTTTGACGGCATTGCTTTTTCTCCAGATCGTGGATAAATCATCATGCCGACAAGCAAAAGAATTTTCTAGCAACAACATTAGTACTTGAGGAAGTACATAGTGACTCCTGATTACCATGAAAATAATTGCAGTTGCATAATTTTACAAGTATTCTTTTAACATACTGAACCCTTCGGTAGGGTAGTTGTAGAAGAGAAACGTGTATGGTCAATAGAGTAGGGGACAGGCAAAGCCTATAACAAAGTAAGCATTATGTCCAGAAGCTAGCGTGGCTGATCAGCCATACGATAACTTCAATCAATTTATGCTATTGTCATTTTAATCCACAGATACCGTACAATATGCTATTTCTGGTGCTTTTCATTAAGTGGGTAAAATCGACTCGGTAAAGGTCGGTCTGACTTGAAAAATGCAAAAATAGTCAAATCAACACTAGCATTTCCATACAATACAAGTTTATTAAGCAATATGATATACTCACCTGATTGCTTGAATAATACCACTATCTCACAAGCTCAGACAGACTAGGATTGAAGTTGCACAAGAAAGTACTTGGTGTTAAAATTTATTTATCGATAGAAAGCTGACAAATATTTGGACCGCCCATTGAGGTAAATTACAAGTAGAAATTATGTCCTCTATGTTATTTATTATAACCATAATTCACAAAGTCCTAGGAAAATTTATGTTCTATTATAGTCAAAATGCATGGAATATATAAGGAGAGTTTTAAATATACTTTTTATTCTTTCTGCCAAACAAAGAGAAACTAAGAATATAAAAAAGAATGATGAACAGGTACCAATCTATTTGCCATTGTCGTCTTCCATGGCGACCACAAATGGAAGAAGTTGAACAAACCAATAGTCAAGTAGAAATGCGAATATTCCTTCGTGCATAGCTTCTTAGCAATCCCAATAACAAGTAAAGAGCAATAGCAGAGGTAATTGGCTAATTAACAAGAGAGTTTACAACTAAAAATTAGACCACACAAAATCTCTCTCCTGCAAAATACTACAGAAGATTACAATGAATACTCATTTGATATCCTACGGAACTTGTAATTGCATTAATACCCAAAATGTGATAACAAAAGTTATAGTAACACTTTGCTCTGTTCAACACACATAGAGTATAATTCACAAAACTGAACAACACTAAGAAAACAAAATGAACTACAGCAACAAGATGGAATTTACTAAGAAACTTGATTATACAAATAGCAACACAAAAGATGGACATCAGCACCACGGACTGAGATGGTCCAATTCCATATCCTACTTTCTTTACACAATATATGCTTATAAATACAAAAGAAAATTTTCTTCCTTACCCTTTTTATTTTCAGTGCCAGCTTTCAAATACACCTTCATCATACCGGCGATCTCAAAAGTCAAAATCAAAACCCCATTTGTAATTTTCACAATTGACACCTACAATCGACTTTCCAATCAAACTAGTCAGGACCATGACCCTTACCAAAACAATCAAGTCCCTCAGTTCGGCTACGCACAATCTTATGAAAAACATCTCTTACTTGTCTCTCCAACGGGTCCAAACCATCCTTTATCGTTTCACAAATCATTGACAATTCCCACACTGTTTGTCTCACCTCCCCCTTCTTCCCTTCTATGATCGGAAATTGAACTGAATCCAGCAATTCATTCATTAACCTTGAGCTTTTCTCAATCTGATAAATCTCTCTCAATAACCCGCACGCATTTTTCCTCTCCTTTTTCTTTGACTCCTCCAAAATCTTCTCGTGCAACGACAACATTCGTGCTGCCCAAGGGAACTGCCTAGGCATCGAGAAATGCACCTGCAGACCTCGGTCCTGACATGGGATTGCAGCTACAAGAGCCCACATAACAAACAACAAAACAGAACTCATACTAAACACTAAATTCGCAAGTCCATTAGTAGACGTAATTTCATGCCCTCTAGGAGCACACAAATTATTCCCAATCGCCTGCAACTGCCTCGCCGCTGACCAAGATCGCGAAACACTCCACGATAATGATCGAAAATGACCCAACGACCTATGATGATGATCCTTTGTATTGTTTCGCCCAAATGAACGGTTCCGGTGAGCCAAAGCTGTACCGGAATCTTTTTCATCTAACATACTTATCGCCAAATCTATCAAAGCTTTTTTGGCTCGACGAAAATGTCCTTCTCCGATTAACATCTTATTATCCAAAGCAATTACCACAATTTCTATCAGCTTTTGCCACTGTCTAATCTGCTCAATCCCATCTCGAATCGCATTACAAACATCGAGCGCTTTCACGCTCCGTTCATAATACTCGGCGATCAACCGATCCATCGGCGGCCTATGCAACAGCGATTTATTGTTCAATAGAATTCGACGAAACTCTTCCTGTGAAACGAGGAACAAATCAAGCAACTTTCGTACCCACGAGAGAGACAACAACTCCTCAGAACCAGACGATAGGTCGAGAAAGCGATCGGCGATCTTCTTCTGAAACGATTCCAGCTCCTGCTCGTGATTCGAGCCGTCGGGATGGGTCCCTTCCATCGAATGGACCTGATCGCGTCGGAGACTCAAAATTGAACGTCCGATGTTCGTGAAAGGCGCTGAACCCTGAAAATCCGTGGTGGGCATTCTCACATTAAGAATTCCGACGAAGGAATTAATTTCAAACGAAGAGAGAATGAGAATTGAGAAACCCTAATGGAAGGAGATGCATTTTAATGGGGACTTTTGGGCCGCGTTTTATGGTAGTTAGAAAGACGGGTAAAATATTTTAAGAACGGATAATTAAAATTAATTACCATAATTAGATAAGGGATATTAATATTTTAGTCCCTTATTTTTACTAAAACAACAAACAAGAACATAACTTTATCTCCTTAGTATAATCTAGTCCTATAGAGTGGGTATCAAAATTTTAAACACAACCCCTACAACCGACGTAAAACAAATGCAAAATTCACTTAAAATAACATGATTATCAAATAAATAACATAAAATATAAAATAATTACTAAATAGATTAGATACAAATTCAATATTTTTGACATATAAATTTGTTTATAAAACTATTACTTATTTAAATTATTATATTATTTATTTATAATTTAATATAGTTTTTATATTTAAAAAAAAGCATTTACATTATATTTTAAAAATACTTAATTATATTAAAATAAATTTATTAATATTTAAATAAGCAATATTATAAATATTTTAAAAATATTAAAAAATATATTAAATATACGGCACATTTATAACACATTTGTTAATTAGATTAGATTAGTATTTTAATTTTTAAACACGATTATTAAATAAACATGATTAAAATTGATTTAAAAATTATTAAATTTTTATTTAATAAAACACAATAACTCGAATTCTCAAATCTTACTTAATGAGTTATTTTTTTAAAGAATCTGACAACGGAATTTAATTGAAATTTAAAAATAACTAAAATTTAGGATCAATGTATCATAATTTATAAACTATATTCTTATTTGTTACTTTCCCAAACCCAAGGGACCGATAAAATAATAATAGTCATCTCTTACACGCATAGCACACGTTGTGTACGAAGTGTGTGATTTGAGATCTGAGCCGTTGATCCGGAATATGCTATCGTTGTGCGAAGTATACTAGGTGATGTGATGTATGACACGTGGCGGATAGTTTGTTTGGGATTTAAAATTACACGTGCGAAGATATTACTTGAGGAAAGACGCAGTCATTTTTTGATGTACACGTGGCAGATACAGATGAGTCTTCGTTGGCGCGTGAGGAGAGGGAATTACTCTTGGGTATGAATTGATTCTCTCTTCTAGAAGGAGAAATAATTTGTATTGGCGAAATTACCCTTGTATAAGGGCAAAATATTATTTATATATATATATATATAATAATAATATGATTTTCTAAATCCTCTCAATATAAATTTATTAGAGAGAGACTTGCATGCACTCTAATATACTTTTGTAATATCAACATATTTAAAAAATTATTATTATTATTATTATTATTATTATTATTATTATTAATTTATTTATATTTTTAATTCTAAAAGGTTGAAAATTGTAAGTTTAAAGTTAGGGCATGCCTATGAAAAAATTGGATTAGATTGTGAAAAGAATTTTGGACCACTCTTTGATAATTGTTTGATAATTGAATGAGACGTGATATATGATTGAAAATGATGAACGTAATAATACAATTCATTCTACTGTATTTTCACAATATTATAGGAAGGGAGAATGACAAATCAAAAATACCACGTATGCTTTTGTTAAATAATGACTAACTTTTATTTTATATTTTATGATAATTTTTCTTAAAATTTTAAAAATCATTATAAATATTTTATATCAAATTAATTTTTTTTAGTTTTTTATTTTTTATTATGTAATAATTATTATTATTTTAAAAATTATATAAAATAAAAAATTTATATATATATTTTTTAATTTTTATAAAAATTAGGGGTATGCTAATCATTACACTCATATAATACTAGCACATCAATTTATAAAAAATTATTAATAATGTCTAATACACAATTAATACACCATAATCTATTAATACATAAACTAATAAAAATATAAAATTGAAGAATTACTAATTTTTTCTTAAAAATAAAAATATAATATTACTTCATTAATTTATTAAAAAATTATATTAATTGATATTACCACATTAATTTATAAAAAAAATTAATAATGACTAATATAAAAATTATTCTTTAAATTAATATTACTACATTATTTATTAATTATATTTTTATTCTTTAAATTAATATTACTACATTAATTTATTAAAATAATTATTAATAATGACTAATATAGAAATTCTCTCTCTCTATATATATATTTAAAGTTTGAAGGCTTCAATTTATTAAATCTTTCGATGGTCAAAGTTGGCATATAATATATGAATTATGGAATCTTCAAAATAATTAGAAATATAGCCAACATGCTTTACCAATTTTAAAGAAGATTATTATCCAAATATTCATATTAATGACATTTAACAAACCAAGGTAATAAGATGTTCATAAATTTTTTCTAAATACAATGGATGAAGGAATATTCCATAACAAAACAAGTCAAAAGCAATGACTCTTTACTAAATAATTGTCAATTTCTAGAACAATAAGTAGGGCAGAGTTATGGGGCATTCAATTCTGATTTTTGCTTAATAATTTTATATTTATTATTTATAATAATTTTTTTTATATTTAATATAATATCTTTTATGTATTAAAAATCATAACTTATTAAATATAATAATCTTAACAAGTATTCTTAAAATACTGTTTAACAAAACCCTTTCAATTGTAAATGCAATAATTTCATTCAATAATTATAATTTTCAAATTTTTTATTCTATTTTTATGCATTAAAATTAGAATAAAAAATATTAATAATTATAATAAAATAGTTGAAAAATATATTACATAACTAAATATACCATTAAACAATAATGATTGTCATTGTAAGAATTATACAAAAATGCATTATTGCTAGGGCCCAAGTGGGTCCTTTTAAAAATATTTAAAAAAATTAGGGTTACTAACTTACCACATTGGGACGATAAGAGAATTGTTACAACACATATAATTATACGGTACGTGCTTACACTTTTTTCAAGTTTTTTTATTATAATTTATAATTTTATCGTTGTAATTTTTAATTTTTGTACACACACATTTTTTAAAATTATTATGTTGTAATTTTTAAATATTTTATTATAATTTTTAATTATTTTGCTGTAATTTTTAGTTTATAAAAGATACAAAAAAAAAATTAAAAATTATAACAATTAATTAAAAAGCATGAAAGAATTTATTGTATATATGTAGTATAAATGTTGCCCATTCATTGACTGTTCTCTAACGATATATATGTGCTTAATTTCTTTTTCAACTTTGTGATTCTTCTGAAGGTGAAGAGGGAATAAAATAAAGTGAGCAATGGATTGGAGATTTCTAGATAAAAAAATTAATAAACAAAACACACAAAATTCCAAGAATTGAAAAGAAGATATATAATAAAGCTAAAAAGAAAAACAAAATATTCTCTGACTGGATATTATTAAGTCCATAAGCATAAGCATAAAAAATCTTTTTTTCTTTTCTAAATTTATTGAAAGTTTGAACGGGTAGATATAATAATTATTCCATCTGCAGGTATTATTTATTGGTTTCATGAGCTCAGGCTCAGCTATGGCTGGAACGTGGTCCACTTATATAAATACCATTAATTTTATATATTTGTACAAACCAAAGGTACCTAATCAACCCAAACTATCTCTTCCTCTTCCTATTTATGTTTTTTCCAATAAATAAATAAATATATATATTATAAATAAAGATCAACAAATGTTTATAGTTAGAGAAAATTCAAATCCTTATAAAATACAATTTGAATGTAAGACTGTCACACAAAGAGATAGAAGATGATCTCCCATTAACAAAACTCAAACTCGTGCACTCTTTTTATTTAATATTGAAATATTGTGATTTTATAATTATATTATAAATAAAAATATTAAATATTAATAAAAAAAAGTAATTTTTATTAATATTATAGACATATTTGTAACTTTATTTTATGTTAACTTTAAAAACAGTTTTAAAAAAAAATTCTGATAGATATTGCTTATCTTATATTCAGTAACTTATTGTTTTATAGATTAACAAAATATATTTTCAATGATTAATCCTTAATAATGAGTTAAAAATTTTATGAGAGTATAAACACGTCTTGTTATTATGCCAAAAGTATACCATTAAAAAAAATGAATAAATAAATTCATAGAATAACATTTACTATCATTGACAAGAGAATGCGTTGATGGGAAAGAAGAGTTAGATAGATACCGAAGAATTTGTGTAAAAGGAAAGGAAATCTTTTTAATTTATTTTATTTTAAATTTTTTTTGCTTTGAATCTCAATCTCATCTCATACCTCGAAGAAAGAATGTTTGTTGTATGCTTTAGATTTAGAAAGCAGACAAAAATTTTAAAGTGATGGGAATGTTCCCAACGGCTATCAATTTCTCTTCGTTGTCTTTAACATTGATATATATAATTTTTTTATTTCGAAAACTTAAAAGCAACAAAAATTCAAATATTCTTTTTTTTCTTTCTTTCAATCAATCATAAGAAGAAGAGGGCCCCTAAGACAGAAAGCACCCACATTCTCCACCACTCCACCCTTCCTTCAATCTTCCAATATTTGACAGACACAAAGGAATGAAATGCCTACCTTTTTAAGAGTCATGAAATGTCTAATTCTTTTAAGAAATGAAAATAATAAAATATCATAAGATGTTTTACTTCTTTTAAATTTGAATCAACAACTCTTCACTTAACTTGTCACTCTATGCTAAAAGAGGGAAAGCAAACTTTTACTTTTAACAAAATATAGAATTGTTAGTTCAAATTTGTAGAAAAAATGCAAACTTTTATGAGAAAAAACAATAAAATTATATTTGCAATTGAGTTAAGAATATAAATGAATGAGTAATTAATAAATTCTAATTATTAAACAAAAGCGAGTGTGTAGTAAGAATTAGATTTTTCTCTTTTATATGAGTTCTCTTTTAATTTTTAATTTTTTTACATATTTATTAATAATAGTGTTGTGTTTGGTTAAATTTATTGTCTTATTTATTCATTATCGATTATAAAATATTTTACTCATCCGACACATTAAGAGAGAATTTCGATCCGTTTATAAGAATTATGTTTTCAAAATTATAAAGAAGTACAACAATATGGAACACCTAAATGCTAAGTGTTAAGAAATAAGAACCACCATCCATCCATTAATAATAAGATCTTTTCTAAGATGATAGTTTGTTCATTTAAGTAAGGCGTCTCACTCACTTAAAAGTGTTTTCTTCTGACCTACTTATTAAAAGTGTTTGATAATTTATAGTATAATAGTTTGTGGGACAGTGTTTTTTGCATGCGTTTTCACAAATAGAACACAATTTAGCAAGCAAATAATTTCCCCTCTCTAACTTATGCAACACAATTTATTAGCTGCCTGCAACTGCAAGCTGGCTTTTAACTTCATTCTTCTGCTAATATCATTAGCCCACAACACTATTTCTACTGTTTATACTGAAGAAAAAGATATCCTAAGAATGAGACTTGAAGATTTAAAAGATATAATATTGAGGAGGTTAGGAAACAGAAAGCCAAAACGTACGGAAAAAACAAAGCCAAATATTCAATCAAGTATAGGACTGACAAACATTACTTGATGACTGAAATTTTCTTTCATCATATTCTACCATATGCTTTGTTTCATATTTGCTTGGCTTTTCAGCTATATGCTTCACTTTACCTATACATTTTCTCTCTTTGATCAGTAACCATCATATATTTATCTATATGTTTTAGTAATTTGAAATATTATTTGTATATAGTTTGTTCAGTGAAATGCCTAGAGGTTAAAAAGAAATTTATGGTTTGCTTGATCAATGACATGAAAATGATGAGTACTGATAGAGGACGAGGAGCTTGAGGGGTTGTGTGTGAAAAAGGGGTTTAACAGAATGAGTACAAAATGAGATAGAATGATGGCTTGGATGCTTTGAGAATCCCAAACAGTGAAGAAAAGAAACAGATTGCATATGCTATGCTATCTGATCTTCTGCAAATTTTAAGCTTAAGGAATCAGAAACTTGGAAGAGATAGCTGGCTGCTAAACTTTTGGAATAAGAATGAAAATGATCTCAATGATCGATCTTTTTTTTTTTTGGTTCTGCTGAGAGAAGAAAGATAGAAAAAGAAAAGGTTGGGCAAAAAATGAGTATGGAGTTAGCAAGAATGATTCCTAAGTGGTGGTGGTCACAACATTTCCATTGTTTGTTTTTTTTGCATTTCAATTTTTTTTAGTGAAAACAAAAGAATTGTTAACAGTACTTGTCAAACAAACGTTAAAACCTCACTTGGGTAACTAAAATAACTCATTATTATCATGATTTAGCCCCAAAAAAGAAAAAAAAAATTTTAAAAACAGAACAAACTACGATTATATCCCATGCATAGTATACATGTCAAGATGATGAGTAGCATATCTAAGCATTAAAAAATAAGTGAGAGGAATTTTGCTTTGAAAAATGGAAATGATTGCAATGTTAAAGGAAGATTTGGTCTCCTAAGACAAAGCATATACCTAAAAGACAGAGGTAGGTGGTGATGGGATTATTAGAAGAAAGTTTAAATATGCATTCTAGTTGATCAATAATACGTTAATTAATGATTACTTTTGATATACTAAAAAGTTAATCTATTCTTTAGTTGGGAACCTATCTCCTTACTTTTTTCACTTACTTCGTTAGGTTGGTTTTCAAGAAAAATGAGAAATTCAAAATTATATGTTTTTCTGAAATGTTATATCGTGATCACTTTAATATGAACATTTATCTTAATAAATAATAAAATATAATTGATGGTTAATGAGAATGAAGATAATAAAAAGAATGGATCTTCTTCCTCCATTTTTTTTTTTTCTTTTTGACAAGTTAATGTTGATCCATTTGGGAAGAAGAAAATTGATCTTCAAAGAGGACACCTTCTTAATCATTTAACCTCTCCAGCCTGATCCGATCAAAGAATCATATTAAGATAAGATGATAACTAGAAAGTATATTCTTGTGGAAAAGATGAGATAATCTCGTATATTTTCATCAACAATTCATAATCATAACAAGCTTTTCATATTTCGGGATTGGTAACCAAATTCACCACATAACAAGATACTGCTTAACATTTTCCCCCCCTTCTAATATGCTGGTAGTGTCTAAAAAAGGGCCAACAAGTAATTTCAGTGTATAGTTAAATTTATAATTATAAAAAAAAAAACTCAAATTCCTCTTTAATATCATATAAGTAATAAGATTTAAATTATAAATCTCTTATATTATTTTAAAAAATTTTATCAGTTGAGTCAATTAATATTTATATTATATATTTATTTAATAAAATTTTGACAGATATATTTATCTTTTTCTCCCAAACACACTATTACATTACCACAAAGAGTAATATCAACAAATCACATAAAATCTAAGTAAGTAGAAACTATATAAATTAAACACACATTAATTGATATATGCATGGCCCCATCACCCAATATTCCTGCCCCAGTGTTTTAATTTTAGCTTGGGATTTGCCATTTTTTTCAACGTCCATTACTAGATACTAGCAAACATAATTATAATAACAGTGAGAATAAGACAGTATAGCATCCCAATTATCCATGTTACCTATCTTATCTTTTAAGCTTTAAAGCTTTGTAAGGTTGAAGACACGCAAAGCAAAGAAGCCAAAGCCAAAGAAAGCAAAGCACAACAAGCAGAGAATTTGAGTTGGTAGTGATTGAGACGGATGAATATATGTGTTTCCTCTAAAAAAAAATTTGGAAAATTGGCTCTGAACATCTTGAAAATTGTGATCAAGGTCATGTCATCGACACATTTATTCTTGTGGACCCTTTTTTCTTCAGTATCATAATTAACCCTAGCTAAATATTTTCACCCTTTTTCTCTCTCTTTCATTTTGAAACACACGAGAAAAAGATGGAGAGAAATGATGGTAAAATGAAATAATTTATTTTTACTTAAATTTGTTTCATGAATGTTAACTTAGAAACAGAAGTTTTAGAAGTGAGTGTTGATTATCTGAATCGACAAGATTTTGTAAAATAATTTAAGAAATTAAGAGTTCTAGTATCAAAATTAAGGACTAAAAGATAATTTAATTTTTATATATTTATAAATCTAATATTAAATGATAAATTTTGTAAATTCAGAATCTGACCAATATGTTAGTGAATCTCACAAGGAAAGAAGAAAGCAACAAAGGAAAAAAGAAAAGTATATATATATAGTTAGGAAGAATTAGTGAAAGAAAGAAGAGGACAATAGAGATGAAAACAAAAACCTAAAGAAGGATAAAGTCTCTAAATGTGGTGTGTAGTGTGGAATAAAGGCAAGGATAATAAAAGAATAAAGTGATTTTGGGATAATAATATAATAAAAGAAAGGACTAAGTATTTGTCTTTCTCCATGTAATATGTGAAAAGAGAATAACTTTGCAACAAGGACAGACATTCATTATCATTAACAAAACAACACTGTAATTCATCAAATTATAAGCCAAGTTGTGTCTAAATAAAGTTTCTACATAGATCGATAGAACATTTGGCCATGTGTATGTTTTTCTTTTTCGTTTTTTCTTCTCTTTTCAATGCTCTTTTCATCCAATTAAGTGAATATAACATACTCTCATTCTGATGCGTTTTTAATTAGTTGTTCAAGGTCTAAGTCTAACTAATAATAATAGAAATATTATATTATATTAACATTGGAAAATAAAGTCAAACAATTATTTAAGAGATGATAGAATTATCTATTAATTATATTAATTAGTACAAATTAACAATAAGTAGGGTTGGGGTTTCACTTTCGTGGAAATTATTTATCTCCACACTTTCGAAAATCATAATGCAATAATCAATTAATATGGAGCACAATGTCTGTTTTGTTGTAAATCATATGGGATTAAATTGGCAAACATTGATTTGACCTTACATATATATATATATATATAGTTCATGTAATGGTCTAGAGATATAAAATTTTCAAGAAAAATAATCCTCTCTTGAGGAGTGTAAATACATACTACTCTAAGAATTTATGTCTTTTGAAAACTTAAAACGTTGAAAAGCAATTGAAATTAACCCCTTAAAACTATATATTTAAATGAATTTCTCTAAGCATTATATGCATATCATTATTTGTGTTGAAAATTTGAACTGTTGTACGCTATTCCTCTGACATTTTCCGTCTCACAGTCTCTCTTTCTCTTTAATTCCTACCTACCATATGATGATTGATCAGAAACTAAAGAACGAAATTTAGATTGAAATAATCAAAGAAATTGTCCACGAGATATGTTAGTATTCAAAGAAAAAAAATCTCATGTGATATATATATATATATATATGTCGTATGCTATTATCCTAATAAATTGTTTCAAAATCACCTCATTGTCAAATTGATAAGTAACCCTATATAATATGAAATATATGTGCGTATTTTTATAATTTCAAAACTATTGAAGGAGTTTCTGCAAAACCATGATTGGATTTTCCCTCAGAAGCAAGTCTGGTGCTTCAAGAAAGACCACCCACTAGCCAAAGCTTTCTATTCTCAGTTACACAACTAATTATATCATTTCAGCTGCACATTTTATTTTTTGATGAAGAACAAACAGTAAGGGAATGAAAAGAAAAAGTTAAAAAAAATGTAAAGAAAATAATTATATTGTTTAGAATTGGTTATTTTCTTAGTTTATTGGAACCTTTACTCATACTTCAAGATATAAAAGCTAGAGGACCACAATTTCACACAGTGGGCCTTAACCTGAAATCAAGAATTCAATCCTCTGCATGCATTTATAGGAGTCTATTTTTCTATATTTAAATTAATTTATCAATAAATAAATATTGGTAAAAAGTTCATATATTTAAAAGATTAAATTTTTTTTCACATTAGAGTTAAATCTTCTCTAATAAGACCGCTTACATATTAATGTAGAAATTTAAAACACACTTCTAAGGCAATTAATTGATTTTGTTTTAAGCTAATTTCATAATGCTTTCATTTGGAGTCTTTATAATAACTTCTCTATTTATTAAATTATATCACGTAAGTAACATGACAAGTTGACAACCCTTAACTCATCATATTAAATTCCAGAGGCCAAACTTTAGCCATATTTGAACATAAAACTCCCTCCCTCTGCTGTTATTCCTTCCTTTTTCTAAATTCTCTTCTTCTCCAAAATCAGTCTATTTTCAGTTGTGAGAAATGTTTTTTAAAAAAATAAAATTATTCATAATTACTCAAAATAAATTAATTTATAAAAATTATTATTATCATAATAATTAAAATTTATAAATTCTTTTTCAGGCTCTGGCTCTGTTTCTGCTTCAACTCATTTTGACCAAACCTAAACAAAGAATTCAATTTCTCTCTCTATTCATCTGAATTTGACTTGAATTATAACTATTGTTGTTATTATTATTTATTACTAGAAATAAGCAAAGGGGATCCGAAATCGAAGGGCATGAGTATGTCATTTCTGGATTTCGGGGATGATTTTTAGATCTGCGTATGTCTCTCTCTCTTTCTCATTCATATTGCTCCCAATAACCACACAAACTGTTACAGAAAAACAATTTCACAAAACACAAAAACAAGGCAAGATCGTCCTCATCAACACGAAAAAACACAAAATAAAAACAAAAACAGAACAGCATTTTATATGCAATAACAAAAACCAAAACAGACAGCAAAGGAACAAAGGAAATAAACAAGAACCAGCAGACCGAAGAAATAAACAGACAGCATGACAAACAAGAAAATAAGCGTGTTATAAAAAAAGAAAGGAACAAAGGAACAAAGGGACCAAAACAGACAGCAAGCAGAAAGGAACGTGTTTGACGAGTTTGATAATTAGCAGACAGCAAGCAGAAAGGAACGTGTTTCTCTTACCTGACGAGATTGAAAGCAGACGGAAGAATCAGCAGACGGAAGAACCACAGATCGAAGAACCCGCAGACGGAAGAAATCAGCAGAGCCCTCGTTGATGAAGGGGGAATGGCAGTTGAAGAGGGAAGAACACGCAGACCACGCGACGAAGGAACACGCAGAGCAGAAAGGTTGCAGCCGAGGGAGAAATGTTTGAAGCAAAAAAAGGATTTAGGTTTAGGGTAATAAGTTTCCAAAAATCGGGTACCGATTTATATTCGGTATCCGGTTATTTAGGACCGGATCCGGTCCGGTTGAAAACCGGATCTGAATATTAAAACCAGATCCGGTCCTAATTTATTCGGAGTCCGATTTTTCGGGTACCGAATTTTCGGATCCGGATCGGTACCCGAAAAATCCGGATTATTCTTACACCCCTACAAGTAACTAACCTTTATTAATTGAACTTTGAGACAAAAGATACATAACATACTTTTGTTACATTCCTTGTCATTCTTCACTCTTCTCTTCTGTTGATTAAATTTATTTAGTCAAATTTATTATTTTATTAGATATTTGTTTAATTCATAGAAACGAATTCTTTCTTTTAAAAATTACCTTAATGAGAAAAATAGAATGAGAATGACATTGTATTGATATTAGGGTTTGATGTTATGTCCATCAATTCAAAGCATTTGAATGGAATGAATGAACTCTTATGTTATGTATATATACATTTGGCAAGTGAAAAACTTAATTTATCAACCTTTATATTTAATTGATTATGCATGATCTAAGAGGGAAAAAAAAGGGAAGGAAATCATGCTCATCAAGAACTTTTTTAATAAATTTTTATTTATATTAAGAATATGGTTTTGATCAATTTGAGATAAAATTTTAAATCAATTCACATATTATGATTTAATAATTAATTCAATCAATTCAATTTATTTCATTAAAACGTTATAAATCAATCCAATACAAATCATAAAATACGATTTAAAATGGTTTGAATTCGTAATTTAGACCATATTATAAAATTAATAACGAAATAGTTGATTATTATCAATTATATATCTCTTATCAATATTTAATAAAGAGTTTCATCAATAATTTTTTTTTAATTTTTTTATGAATAATGTTTTTTTTATTGTTATTATAAGAAAAAAGGAGTAGTAAACATGTATAACTTGAAATAATAAATAAATAATAATAAAATTTTTTATAAGATAATATTAAACAGTTTGATTTACGATTTGAAATTGATCCAATCTAAAATTTAAACTATAAATAACGATTTAAAAAATATTAATTTATAAATTAATCTAAAATTATTTTAAAATAATATAAACCGTTAAAATTGATAATTTGAATTGATTTAAATTAAATGGGTTTAAAAATACTCTTCTCTACGTTCAACCCAGTACAAGCGTTTTCAATTTTCATGCCAACCATGAATCATTAGCAAAATTTGTACTTATTCCTGTTTTAATAATTCCAATTCCAACCATTTTATGGTATCAGTTAAAGTCCGGCAACATCAATCGTCATTCCTGTTGGTCCACAACGTCAACCTAAAGAAATAAGTCACAAATTAAACCAATGAATCTTATTCCATTATCTGAGAACAATCAGATTGTTTGTTTTTTTTCATTCTTTTTTTCTTTTTTTTTTAAAGAAAAAGAAGAGATGTTAGTGCTGCAAGTTGTACAAGAATGCAATAGTGTATGGAACAATACGGGAACTATCCTTGAATGATGCTCCATTGAGAATGTCAATGAGATCACTGCACTATAATTTGGGCTGGATGAATTTCAATTTATTTATTCTTTTTTTCGTTTATATTTCTGTCAAGAAAAGCCATCACTGATTTGCACAATTTCTCCACTACCAAATACATCTAGCTAACAATTAATGGTGGCAAAGTTCTTAAACTCTTTCGATTTGCTTCTCAGCATTATTGTGGTTTCACTGTTTCTCAGTTGAAATCACTCGGGACAGAGAATCTACGCTCATCTCTTTTACTTGAATGCTTATTATAATATAACTGCTATTGTCAGTAGTGAGACAAACTATTAGACAAAAGAAACGTAATCAAGTTTATTCAATTTAATGCCTGTTTTCTTACCTCATGTTCTTAGTGTTAGTCTTTTATTTATCATAGATTCAATGATGAGCCAGTAAAATTAGGCAATGTGTTATCTTGCCATTGATTTGCCGGTTTTTGTTGTACAATTGCCACTTGACAACATGATTGAAAAATCAATAGCGCATGAGAAGTGATAATAAAAGATAATTAAACCATTTATAGTATACCAATTCATCTTTGTTGTTAGTATAATAATGTTGCAATTAAAGAATCAAACTCTTCTCCCCACTTCAATACTTTACAAATGGAAGGCAGCCACAACAACTTTCAGAATTCTCTCTCTTCCCATAATTTTTTCTCTCTTTATTTACAGCTCTTCTATGGAGCTTTCTATCTGCCAATGAAATTACATAAAACAGGATATCCCACAATTATGTGATAAACTAACCAGAAAGTTGCAAATAATGTCAGCTTTGTTAAATGCTAGCTTGGAGAACTTCCCATCTTCCCCATTTAAAAGCACACCTAAGATGATTCTAGGAAGCTATTACAAATAATATGGAGAGCTGACGCACGTGGTTTAATTGCATTGATAGCTAGCTTTGCCTGTTGGATTTCGTTACAGTTCCATGATTGAAAGCTGTAGGGTCCACAGTGAAAAGGAGGACCATTACATTATTCTAAATACATGGAAAGAGGACGAAACAATGAAACAAAAACAAATTTTAAAGATAGAGGTGAAGCTTTTAGGGTTAATGAGGCAAGAAAACCTTATTTCAAGGGGTCCAACTTGGCCCATTAGCTCTGTCAGCGCAGCCTTCCAGCTTGGGCCAATAACTTTTTAATATTAGATAAGTAATTTTTTTTTGGCTGCCACATAGCACACTTGATTCAAATAGGCACTTAGGGCTAAGTGCTTCCATGTTAGTGGCAAAACCTTACGTAGATAAACACCTACAGGCTACAACTTTTTAAGTTTTCAAGAGAGGAGATTGAGATGAGTTGATAAGAACAGCTTCTCTTCTATCTTTGGAAACTTTAATAGCCACATTATTCATATTGCCCGCGTGTACCTCACTATTAATTTCCTTCGATAATTTCAAATTCATTGAGGATAGCATCAATAAAGCAACTGGATGAGAAAATTTATAATTTGAATATGGTTTTAACCTTTTTATTCTGAAAGTGAAACAAGGAAAGCATACTTTATACAGACTAAACAAATGATGAATAAGCAGAAATGACTTTCCAGTGGCGAATGAAGCTGCTTACTAAGAGATGGCAAGTCGGTGTGGTACTAGTAGGTGTCATTTCACTGAGACAATAAAATTAGAAAATAATGGAAAAAGCTTTTTTGTTAATTTTGGAATTAATAATAGTGGATTCAGGGCTCAGTTGGACTGGTCTATGGTCCAATTTCCAGAGCAAAATAGTTTCAAATGCTGTCCTCTCCCGATGCCCTTTTTCTCAACGTTCTTTCTGACCAGTCTTGGCTTCTGTGATTGAAAAACCCATGTAAGACTTAGAATTGAGAGAGTGCATGTACTGATGTGCATCACAAAAAACGAAACGCAATTGCCTAAGCCCAATACACATTATTATATTATTCGTATACAATACAACACCGTTTACTCTCTACAGCTTCTTTTTAAGCACTTATATACTATTTTATGTTCAAAAACCTTACAGATCCAACCCATACATTAGATTCCCCATCTATACAGCTTGTTTTTCAGAGAGAGAAAGGAGTTTCAGGAGTTGCAGAAGAGGAGGGCCTCTCTTTCTTGTTCTCTTCAGGTAAATTTCAATTGTTTCTAAACCTGTGCTAGTATTGATCACTTCAGGAAGTTTGTGATGAACTTATATGTGAGATAACTTGATTTATTTCTATGATTCGTGCTATAAAATCGTAGTAACAAGTTCAATCCTGTTTTGTGCAATAATGTTGTCTCTTTGAATCGGACTTATTTCATATCATTCACTGTTCAGGGCAAAGCATGAATGCATACTGTTTCTACCAAGTAAAAATGATATATTATATAGTATGAACATGAATGAATGGTTGGTCTGTCTTGTGTTGCTGATGCTCTTTAGTCCAATCTACTCTGAGTAGCAGAAGAAAACAGGTACGCCTCTGACTAAATAGAGGCCCACAATGGCAAGTGATAATACACCACATGCAGATCTTCCTGTTGTATATGAATGAATATAACTGTTGCATTCATCTTCTGCCATAGTCTCTAGTCAGAGCCACTTGGTTAATTATATGCGTCTGCAAAAACTGAAGTAAAGGAAGTCGCAGAGAGAGAAATAAAGAAAGATAGCTCAGGTTCTGTGGTTCCTCTACCCAAAAATGGTTCTTGTGAAGGCCTGTGATGCATATAATAAAGAGCCTTTATCAACTTTCAGGCAGCGATAATATTCGAAGTACAAAGCAGTATAATGTGTTCTGGCGAAGAACATTGTGAAGTTCAACTTTCTTAAAAGAACTGAGATCTACAGCAGTAGCATACTTGAAAGCTTTTACTGCGCGGTTAATTTCATTCATAGCCATGGCTGTAGAAGCAGCTTCACTACCTGGTACTACTCAACTTCCTCAAGAAAACCCAACTGGCCTCACCATCAAGACTTCAACTTCTAGCAGCAAACCAGGTAAAGATACTCCAACTGCTATCAGTACAGATTTGCCTTCACCAAACATGAAAAGCTCAATTGAATCATCTCCATACAACTCTCCTCTTGTTTCACCACCATCTTCAGCATTTGTTTCAGCTTTACAATCACCATACACTTCGCCAAGAGCCGTAAATCCAAAACCACAAGAAAACTCACCTCCAGTTACACACCCATCTCCACCATTCTCATTTCGAGGCTCACAATCTGATGACATTCCAAGCAGCTCCTACACACCACCATCAGACCAATATGAATACTCTGATGACCCAGCTGACCCAAAGCTCAAGTTTATGACTTGTGTTCAAGTCCCAGATCCTGCTCCTCCGCGAGTATCGTTTTCATTTCCTGTACCGAGAATTTCTTTTGCGAAAGGGCCTGTTTCTCCTGCTTGTAATGCTAAACTTAGGAGCTGTGATGCCTTCATTGGTTTTCATGGACAAAATCCTAACTTGGTGAGGTTCTGTAAGTGGCTTAAGTCAGAGCTTGAGCTGCAGGGGATCGCTTGCTTTGTTGCTGACAGAGCAAAGTACTCAGATAGTCAGAGCCATGAGATTGCGGATAGAGTTATCTGCTCAGT
>JAVXUL010000003.1:3126150-3147277 GCA_035590515.1 Trichilia minutiflora | reverse complement strand
TTTGAGGGTGAAAAAACGGGTAAAATAAATAAGGGTATTTTCGTCAAAAATTTTGAGTCAACGTTGAATTTTTAAACATACTATTCATTTGATTATTTTTTATTACAAACTTTGAACAGTGGCTATTTTTGATTATTTTCCTGTATCCAAAGCATAAGTTGGTGGGATGGTTATCTCAAGAAATGGGACCCTATTTTCTGGTCTCTCCTAACATGACCAACCACAAAGCAGTCCTAATCTATCATCTCTCTTTAGATTTATTTAAGTCTTCACTTTGACTTTCTAACAGTCATCAAATTGGATTATTAAAATATTAAGAAGAGAAAGGCAAGTAAAGCAAACAGCCAAATAAGTTCCAATCAAAATCTCAATCTCAATTTTCATTTGCTTGATTCCCACAAAATCTTAATGCTAAAAATAGAGTTTTAGTTTGATAAGGAAAAAAGAAAGGAGAGAAAAAGGAAGTAAAGTTTTTGGAATCTTACAACTACCAGTCAAAGCTCCCAAGTAGTTGCAGTTGCTGTGTTTACTTTATAGGTTCCTCTCTGTCCAGCTTCTGTGGCAAACAGGATAAAGGGAAGTTAAAAAGTTAAAGATAAAGAAAATCCCTGGATCCGCGGCGGTATTAAAGAGAATGAATGTGAAAGTTTGTCCAGGAGCAAATTGTCTTGGAGAAATTCAAGAAAAGCCATGAATTTCTCCAGGCAGCAATGGACTTCTGCTGACTGAATCATGGAAATTTGAGATAATGATATTAATGGAAGTATCTTAAGTTATAAGAAAGAAATCATTTGACAGTTAAAATAACATGAAATCACGTTAAAGCATTAGGATATCACAAATTTCAGTAGACTTCATTTATAGAATCAAGGAACATCTCACCCATCTTTCTTTTTTTTTCCTTTTGCCTAGTGTCTAAGCTCACTTTGCTTGAGGTAAATACGATTAACAAATATACAAAATAACATACATGTGATATCCAATTTATGTGGACCGCAATTGGGATGGTCTAAACACCTAACTGAAACCATGCCATACATCAGAAAAATAATGGACAAAATAAATACTTCTGTTTTGCTTGTGTAATGCATATTATTGGATCAATTCAATGCTGGACTGAAGAATGTGAGTCTGCCTAAATGAATCCTTGCAGATGATGACTAAGTGGTTCTGACTAATCAAACGGCTTTCACATGTGAGAGTGAAGTAACTCAAGAGATGACAAGACAGCTGACTGAACAAACATCATGTGTCTATCTGAATTTCTTCAGCTACAACATCAGCCACAAAAATGCTGCCTGAATCCGACCATCCACCCAATACATCCCTGTTAGAGCACTGCCAGCAACAATTAACAAGCAAACATGTGAGATTACTGGCATGTTCTCCAAATTAATGTGACAAGATATTGTCAAATGACTTAAATATAAACCCAGAATCAAACTGGTACAATCACACAGCTCTTTTCTGAGTCAATGTCTTCCTAACGTTCTCAGTCTGCAAATGGAAGCTTTTGATTCCATAAAAGTAATTATATAGCTACAAAAACATCATATATATGAATTAAAAAAAATACAACAGTAAGAAGAACATAAGCCATTATTAACTTCAGATAGAAAGAGAAAATTATGTTCCTCTAGTCAAGGACACTAGTCCACAACGCTTTAATTCAGTTTGGTTGCTCACACCACTTTATTCAGCTTATATGAAGAAATTAAGAAACTGGTTCAAACAAACTAACACAAACTAAATTGTATACATTGTATTGATATTATTGGAGGCTGCAAGAGCCTAGTATCTGCGTCTGCATAGATTGCAAAAGAATATAGTACCTTGCTGAATCCAAGCCAATTTGAGTCTCCTCTAAATGATAACACCTTAGTGCTTTCTCTCCACTGTCCACAAAAGACCTGTAAATATATGCTCATTATTTCAAAGCAACAGAGGTGACAAAAATAGCAAAATCTTACAATCTAAGCCATTAACAAAGATAATCCAACGTATCTTTGCATATTAGAAACACAAACTACTAAACTTCATCAGTTCCTCTGTAAAATGAAGTTGGCATGAGAAATACTTGGCAGTGAGGAGTTATTCTTCATGCCCTGAAGTTATAGCCCAACACACACAAATTGAATCATGTCACTCCACAGTATCAATTTTCTGAATATATACAACCGCAATCAATGTAGTGACTCCAGTCTCGTCCTTTGAGACTATGTGATGATGTTTCTTCTTAAAGAAGTTAACTTACAACCAAAAGTTAACAAATATGAACTATTCGCATACTTGCATTTTGTAATAAGACAAATAGAAGACTAACAGAAGTACCATCAATGTGGCAGTCAGGAATCCGGAAGGAACAAAAGCAAGCTTGTTTATGGGGATCTCTATTCTTCACTAACAGTGAGAAAAATGACGTGAACTAAAACTTACATGAAATACCAACATCAACACAAATCACAAGTGAAGCATAAGTGGTTGAAAGATGAAAAAAGCAACTAGAAGTTGAAGTTGAAAGTATTGATTAAAAAACTCAACAATTACCTCATAATCAACCCCTTGTACATAGATGTAATTGGAGTCAATTGATGAAAAAGCAAGTCCAGTTATCTGCAATACCAAGGAGGATAAAAAGGTAATCTCAAGCTGCAATAATGTCCTCAAAAGTCAATACACAAAACTTCATTAATGCGAAGGAAAGTGAATTTTACTAATAATAAGCATGTCAACAACATAATATGGTAGAAGAAATAACAGGTCTCTCACGTTCTTCATGGCTAATGCCAAGTTAAAAAATGAACACAACATTTGATTAGGACTACCAAATCTGTCCTTAATTATCAATATGGATTAAATAGGAAAGAGATCAAAAAATCAAAAGAACAAATTAAGAGAACGTCATCAGACTAATTTACTGACCTCATATTTTGAACAGTGCACCCATCTTGATAGTGCTGACCATCTAGACAAAAGATGTAAACGGAAGTTAGGATCTACATCTGTTCAAGAAGATGAAACATTGTAGTGCCATTTTCTATTAATTGATCTTCTAGGCAGCCAAAAGAATTATAAAGGAAATGGACACTTCTAATGGGAGAATGAACTCCTCTGACATATGTATTGTCAACAATAACCAGATATTACAAATAGGATTCAAAAGGATGCCACACAAATTAGAACATATGATATGCACTGTTCAATAAATGCAAGGATGCCCAACCTGCGAGGATCATAAATGCTCACAGTACGATCAGCTCCAGCAACTGCAATATTACCAGTTGAAGAACTGCAAACAGCATACCAAATATCACCAACAGAACCACAAATTCGATGTAGACAACCGCCATTTTCTTTCATTCTCAAATCCCATATAGTTAGCTGCAGTATTTCCAAATGGTGAATCACAGCAGTAACCAAATAAAAAAGACACAAATTACAGAAGAATAGGTTTGTTTTATACACTTAAGAAACTGTAATATAAGAAGGCACAAAATTTACCTGGCAGCCTTCAGTTACAGCTATTATGTTGGAACTTCCATTTACATAACTAAAATTCTGTATGAAATTCAATGACGATGGATACCAAAGTCTGCAAAATAGTTACATGAATAAGGAAAAAATGTCAAAAAGAAATTAATTACAAATAGTTACTTAACAAAACTAAAATTGTAATAGAATAAGCATAAGGAAAAGTCATGGACAGAAGAATGAAAAAACAAAAAGGATGTTGATGAAGATATTCAAGAAGAACAGTGAAGCAGATCTACTACTAATATTCATTAGCCAGAAGGAAAGAGAAAGAGGAGAAAATACTGGCGTACCTCCTTCCTATTTACTAGATTTTTGGTCAGTTCATAGCATATAGTAGTACATTCTAGTTGAATTGTTACTTTGAGAGCAAAAGGAATTTAGTAGCATGTTGATGCAACTACATAAGCGTAGCCATCGGAGACACAAAAGTGAAACTATAAAAATCAAGATGCAGCTTTCAGGCATAATTAGTGGTATACATTTACTGATAGAACCCTTTAATTCTACCTTTATTCTTCAACATGTAATAATCAAAGACCAAACAATACAAAACTCATAATATTATCAACAATCAAACTTACCATATACAATTCACAGGACATAACTATAGCAAGAAATCCAATGACAGACATTTTTTTGTCAAAACAAACAGCAGAAGACATCAATGCATTGCCATTAAAAGAAGCCAAATATATAGCTTTTGCGGTCAAATATGGCCAAAATAACATCCATCTACAACTTTATGAGAATATATATATTTCTATCCAAAGGAGTAAGGAACATAAAATCTGAAAATTAAGGCCATCAATTCAACATATTCTATAGCCCCGTTTCAGCAACTGACATCATTATCAATAAAGCAATAGACAGAATACAACCAACATACCCATTTATATCAATTGACAGTCAAACTGAAAGGCCACCTTGAAAGTTGAAAAGAAAAAATAATCAAACATCACACACAATACTTACGTACGTAAAGTCCGGAGATGGATATCTTGGTCATAAATGTCAATGCTTTTGCTGAAGCTACGTGCAACAGCAGCCTGGAATGAGAGACTAATCAGTACAAAAGGATGTGAAACTTGATGTAAAAGTACGTCAGTACAAGTTTAAAATATACATTTTAAAAATAGAAGAAAAAAATGATACAGGTTATAAGAGACTAGGCACCGTGGACCATTGACTTGGACTGAAGCAGAGCCCTGCCCAACTACCTTCTCCAACACCACAATCCTGAGGCAACACTGAATATGTAAGCCTGTCTACATCTGAAATATCAGTGGCCCACATTGATAAGACAGTTTTCCAGGTACAAACCCAAATGAAGCGGTAGAAATGAAGAGGTAACCGCTAGGAAAACAAATAATAGAAATATATCGGCTATAATCTTGAATGAAAAACATTATATATACCTCAAGCTTGGTAAAATCATGCATGACAATATTTCATTCAGCAAACAAGGCAAAAATGTACAAGAACAAGGGAACCATGAGCACAAAAACTTGAACGCTGCAAATTTACAAGGCAAAATATGAACTCAAGCATAAACATTGTTAAATGTAATCTAAAAATGTAAGCACAAATTACAACAGCATAGCACATACAGTGACAAGACCATCAAGTAAGACCCAGAAATCCTAAATTCAAATTTTATTGTCTCATACTTTCAAGGATTAGGTTATTGCCAACATCCATATAAATAGCATTGCATATGCATTGAGTTGAGCAAAAATAGAGAGGCTGGTTTAAGTGATAAGCCAGAACAAAAGTGGATAGATATGATAGTCTATGATCATTTTAAGTGAGCTGGGATGGGTAATGCCTACCAAAATAAAAATTAAATAAACAAATGTACCTTTGCCAGTAGTATCCAGCTTTGAGACAATAAGGTGACCATAGGAATCCACACTTCCCAATACCATGCAAGCACTACCTGAAGGTATAAGGTCACAGCAGAAAGCAATTTAATTACAAATGAACAGAAGTTATATAGAATCTGACATCAACAATAAAATTCCTTTAAAAGAGAATTTGCAATGCATTATCTAATAATTAAGTAATGAACCAACCTTGAAACAACTCATTTGAGCCACAGCAATTAATGTGGAAGTTTAAAAGTTACAATAGCATGGAAACCAACATGAAAGACACCTCAATCCTCTTGACCAAACTTACAAAACAAGTTAAAACTTTAAACTTAGACATCATCGCATGCATTAAATGTCAAATTCAATTTCAAGACAGAGTTCAAGACAAACACTCACAGTCAGTCTCAGCAAGCACTACACTCTGAACTTCTGAACGATGGGGGCATCGGTTAAGCAATGAAGAGTCCATAACCTTTTAAAAAACCACTAAAACGAGCTGAAGAAAAAGCACAAATGGATAAGAAATTCACAAATTGAGGTACCTGTGTCTGTTCAGGAATGAGAAGACTATCTTTCCCCTTACTAACCAAAGAATCATCCATCATAATCTACATCAAAAATCAGAAAACCCCAACTTAAAACACCTTTATTTTCACAAATGCAAACTCGAAACTATTCAAAATCTAAGAATTGAAGATGTAAAACCGAAATGAACCTGGAACTTGTAGATGTGGCAACCTGAAGCGATGTGGACAAAACAAGCAGAGCCCTCATCATTAACCTGACCAGAAAAAACAAAAATTAAATGACTGAAATTAAAAAAAAATGAAATGAAAAGATCACGAAATTTACATGAATAGCAAGACGAGTTGACTGAAGGTTCCCGGGAGAAGGATTCTCAATCAGAGATGATGGCACCACCGCCTTTCTAAGAGTCTTTGCCTCCAACACCACCATCTATTTCTCTTTCTTTCTCTGGTTATGGCAGGATAATGTTTTGGTTTGTGGTGGTAAGGGAGCAATTGAGGAAATGGAGGGTTTTCTTTACGTTATGTTGGCTCCCGAGCCTCTGTTTGCTTGAGAAGGATTTAGTTTTTCTTCCTTCTTCTTCTTCTTCTTCTTCATTTTTTTTTTAACATATAACTTTTTTTTTAATATGAAATTTGAATATATGAATATAAATGATTGTGAAATAATATGTTTCCTTTTAATTAATTTTATTATTTTTGAATATAAATATCTAAAAATTAGTTTTTTTTATCTATTTATAAATAATTAAATAAATTTATATATTATGAAATAAATAATTAAATAAATTTATAAAGGTATTTTTAAAAATTATAATTAAATAAATTCATTAAAATTTTATACAAGTAAAAAATTTTTAATTAATTTTATTTAAATATAATCACTAAGTTTTTGCTGTTAAGTGATTGTTTATTTTAACGTTAAAAATTTACGTTTTAACTTAATTAGAAATTTGTGTAAATTTATGTAATTATAATTTTAAGAATATTCCTACAAATTTTATTTATTTTTAATGGTATTTTATCTAATCATAATAACATATAAAAATATTTATTTTTAAATATTAAATTTTAATTTTTGTATTTTAGATTTTATTTTTGCGTTCTTTGGTTTTAAGTTTTGTTCTCTCAACCTTCAAATTTTGGGTTATTAAATTTTTAGTTTTACGTTAATGCATTTTAATTTATTTTCTTTGATACTCTAAACATTTTTTGTCATTTTGTTTTCCCATTTTTTTCTTTCATATTGTAATATGTCTCAACCAAATTCAATTTGTAATTTTTTTTTTTTTGGTTGTTGTAATCTTCAATCTTTCTCTTGGAATTAAGAATTTTAAAATTGTTGGAATTAAACATAAAAATAAATAAATTAAGAATTAAAATTCAACTAAATATTTAAAACAAATAATAATAATAATAATAATAATAATAATAATAATAATAATAAGAGAATTAACATTCAATTAAAAATATTTAAGACATAATCCATTTTTAAAATGCTCTGGATACTCTTTAAATTACAACCATCGAGCGGGCTTATAAAATTAACATCGTTAGATGCCAAAAATTTGACTTAGATCAATACTCTAAAATTTAATTTTAAGAGAAATCAATATTCAAACTCCATAGGTTAGCGTTGCCACTGCCACCTTCTAACTAAATATTCTAGAAAATATTGACGAAGGCCTCACTTACTTCTAAACCTTACTATTTTTGTTTGGATAGCAAAAAGACCCAGGATAACTTCCATTACAAGTCCAATGTGAAGAGAAAGAAGCTTCTTAAGACATTTTGAGAAAGTTTTTATAATTTTTTTTTCTTTATTTATATAAAAAAGAGTAATCAAATTAATATAATAAATTATTCAAACTCAACTCAACTTAAAAATTCAATACTTGAACTTAATTCAAACGAATTTATACCTTTTATACTCAATTCAACTCTTTAAAATACTCAATATATTTAAATTTAAATATTTATTTTTTTAAATTATTACTTTAAAATTTAAAATATATTTAAATTCGATTTGATTAAACTCAAATATTTATTTTTTAAATTATTTTTAAAAAAATTAAAATATTCTCGACATAATTTCATCCTCAATAAATATTTAATTAAATTTACGAATTTAATAATTAGAATATTATTATATTCAAATTCGACTCAAAAAATGGCTTAAATTACTTGAATTCAAAATCTATTCAACAATATTTAAATATCTATCAAACAAAATTCAAATAACTTGCCAATAATTTAACTCGTTTACATCTCTATTTATAAACTTACATGATGTCATATGAACCCTTTTAATTTTCAAGTTAACAAAATATATGCAAGATACGCAATGTGTATACTCATGCACACTTTCATAAAATTTGAGAAAATAGGACTAATGTGTTATCTTTTAAAGTTATTTATGCTAAAATAATAATTTTTAGGAATTTTTTTGTACTAACCATAATTCGAGACCTACATATAATTACGTTGAGGGTTGAGACCTACATATAATTACGTTAAATACCCTCAGTATAAACTAACACAAATAAGCCTTTTAACATTTCACCCCATCTCTACTATCCCTCCGTTGACCCACAACCCATATTGTGAAGTATTTTAATTCATTACCAAAATCCGGCAACAATAAGCCATCATCGTTCCCTCCTCCGACCAACCTCAAAGTCATCTTCTCTTCTTTTCTCATATATATTTTTTCCTTTGATAGTAATTTACACAATTCAATCAATCAATCATTCAATGAATGAACGAATGAATTAATAAGAATACTAAAAGACTGGTTAATTCAGTAAAAAAATAAATTTTAAATTAAACCTAAAAACTATTTGATAAATTTATTTATAAAAAAGTTGTTTGACATAAAAATTAAAATAATCTATTTTTTTTTATTAAAATTGTCATAAAAATATTTGACTTTATTAGATTAAAATATTTAATTTTTCGATTAATTTATTAATTGATTATTTTTATTAAGAGTAAGAATTTATAATGAACTAAATTTTCATAATTATTTAAAATAAAAATTTTCATATATAATTATCTAATACCACATAATTCATAATATAAATTATAAATCAATATAATTTATTTTCCATCAATGCAACAATAATTTGATTACGAACTATACCCATGTAACCATTATCAAATAATCTTCTACTATTTGATATACCAATTTCTTCATCATTATTTACATCTTCTGAACATTCAAAAATATAATTAAGATTTTGACCAAATTTGTCAAATTCTTCATCTGTAATACCACACTGTCTAATATAGTTATAAAGTATCGTTGTTATAATAATAAAATTTTCTTGCTTTTTCAATGAAAATAGCTTTATATAATGTAAAATATGTCATTTGTTCTTCCAAACTCCAATTGTTCGTTAATTAATATTTCTTAATGAAGAATGTGCATGGTTAAATGTTTTTTTTACACCTTTTAGTTGATTACAACCTCTAAAATCAAGAATGTGATATCTTTCACCCTTGTATGGTGCTAGATACCCTTTCATATTAGGATAATCAATATCTACTAAATAATATTTACCTAAAAAAATTTAAAAGTTTCATATTAATTCGTTATTAAAATTAAAGATATAAAATATAGAATAATAAATTACATATTATAAAAATTAAAAGTCATACCTTCTTAAGGATGAGGATACATGTGTGTCATTTCTTTAAGCACAGATGATAAGATACGTGTATCATGTGAAGTGTCAGACCAACCAATAACTATAAAAGTGAATAGTATGTTAAAATTACACACTAACATGACATTATGTGTCGGATATCCCTTTCTACCTATAAAACGAATTTGATCATTTACTGTTGGAATAACAGACATATATGAGCCATCTATAGCACCAATACATCATTTCAAATAAGGCTAAAATCTACGATCATTTTGAATTTTAGATAAAACCTCCGAAAATTAGAGATCTGGTACCCTGACAATTTTACTAGTTAAAAAATACAAATTATCTAATACTTCACTGAATTTTCTGCTCACAGTCTCGCTGAATTTTCTAAATTTATTTTAAACATTACGATTTGTTTCGCTATATTTACAAGTCTAAAGAAACATACAAACTACCTCTAATGTTGTTATCTCTTTAAAAGGACGTAACCATCCTTTATTCACCAAAGTATAGTGAACTGCAAAACAATATTTGTTTTCATTTTCAATATTCTATAATTTTCTTCAGGAGTTTGTAATGTTTCACGTACTCATTTCCATTCATCAGAATTATTAAATCGATTTCTTTATTTTATTAAGTATTTAATATGATATTCAACGACAATAACACCTCTTGTACAAATGATTTGTAATAACTTTGCACGTTTTCTTCTTTTTTCAATTAGATAAACTTCATTTAAAGACATCTATTTAACAATGTAAAAAAACATAAATATATCAACTAAAAAAACATATATAATAAGGAATAAGAATAACAAATACATTCAAACAAATACTATATTCAGTTAGACAATTAAAAAGTAAAAGTTTAAAGTAACAAAGTCAAAAATATTCAAACAACAATTTGGTTAGACAATTAAAAAAAAATAGTTCAAAAAAACATCAATCTAAATTAAACAAGGCGAAATCTAATATAAACATGTAATCCGATTTATTATGCTTTTTATATTAATTTATTATGCTTTTTATATTAATATGAAATCCAAATAGTTTTATTACTAAAATCTATCAATGGAATAAAAACAAGTCTATTTTTTTTTTCTTGAAGAAATTTTAGTTCAAAAAAAAATTTATCTGTATTTAATCTTCCCTCCTCAAAAAGAAATTTCAATACTCCAATATTTTCTAGAATACTGCACTCTCCAATGAATTGTCATAAACATGAAATGTTAGAAGTGTTGGTCACAGAAAAACTTAATGTCACCTCTATCAATTTATCCAATGATTGGCACATACGTGCAAAACCCCCCTTTTTTATTACTCTTTATAACTATTCTTTTCTTTTGTTATGTTAGTATCCTTTTCTTTCTTAATTCACTGTGTCAAAATTTTCTAAATAAGCAATAAGTTAACCAAATTCATCACAGAAACTGGAGTTCCAACATAGCGTTGAAGCTACGAAAAGAATTAAGTTAAATGAATTCCGGGGAGAAAATGATCAATTTTAACTAGCAGAATACAAGGAGAAATGCTTCAGATCCAACAGAAACTATTTACAACAAAAATAAAGAGAAAAAAAAATTAAAGAACCCTTCCCTTCCCCAGAAAGCTAAACCTCAAAAAATAAATATATAAACATAAACTTTTGAGACAGAACCCATAAAACAAAAACATATTAAATAATAAAATAATAAACCCTTCACAACAACAATCTACAAACATGATAAACAAAATTGTACCCAAAACTAAAAATTATAAAAATTAATTATAGTAAATATATTTCTTAAAAAATAAATATAAATAAAATAAAATAAAATAAAAAATTGACTTACTACGTTTTCTGACTGAATTAACTGGAGTTACAATTCTCCTTGTTATATCAAGTGAGTTAAAAAAAAAAAATCAATATTAGCAAATTTAAAAATCCAACAAAAAAGAAAAAAAGAAGAAGAAAAAAAACTTTTGAACATCAGATTTGGAAGATAGGAGGAGAAGAAAGTTGTAAAAGAAAAAAAAATACCCTAATTGATTGTAAGGTAAAGTGTTACCTACATTGTCAAGATTCTTAAGAGGAAAAGAGAGTTAGAGAGAGCAATTGGAAAACAGGGGAAAGGTTAATGAACGTTAATAATGCCTAAAGAATAAGAATTATATCAATGATACTTTGAAAATAAAAATAATATTTCATCAATATTTTTAATAATTGAAAAGAGAAAAAGCTTCTTTTTTTTCTTCAATTTTTTAAAAATCTTTTTTTATTCATAAATTTAAAAAAACTTTTTATAACAAAAATCTTTTTATTTTTATACGTAGTTTTTAACAAAAAAAAAGATTGAGAACAGTAAAAAAACTAAGCTAAACAAGCACTAAAAAAATCATATTACAAACATAGTAAAAGGGCAAGTTTATCATTAATCTCCTAAAGCCCAAGCTCATAATCTACAATTAATTATTAAGCACAAATTATTGCAAAGAAAGATTAAAAACAATAAGAGCTAGAACATGTAAAAAGCACCAAGCAAACAAGTGTTATCATGCAGTTGAAACAGTAGACAAAATTGAAGTAATGATTTTTAAATAAAAAGAAAAAGAAAAAATTTGAAAAAAAATGAAAAAACAAAATGTCATTACAAAAATCAAAGGCCAATTAAAATGCTCCACTTCAAAATTTCGAAGTAGGTGCTTCTGGTATTCTTATATATTGAAATAAGCTTTGAGACAATGTTAACACTTTAGCTCGTCACAAAAATTTGTATGCACATGATTCAAGTAATATGCGTCATCCAGTCGACACCAGCTCGATTATTTAATAAGACAAATAATTGAGTTAACATCAACTAATTGATACATTCCCCTTCAAACAGGTGCATACAAGTTTATAATAAGTCATTCTTAAGTACAGATATCCACATCTGATAACAAGTGTATTATGTCAAATTCTAAAATTTAGCCAACAAAATTCCATGTTTCAAATTTCACCGGCCGAATTGATGAATTCTACTCATATTCGTGTCCACATGTGCATCAGACACCTGCACCTGAGAATTTTTTTGGAAAATCCTTTCATAGAGAAATTCTTGATAAAAAAAGTTCAAAGAACATGCAATGGGCAAAATCATTTCCACTTTTAGACTCAAAAAGGGTTAAAATACTTTAAAAAAGAAATGATAAAATGGCCCTCAGATCTCACAGCTGTATAATTCATGACGAGGCTTAAAATTTTCAATGCAAGCCATTCCACATCTTACATGGTTATCTGATCCAAAGTACACCACCACTACCACTGCCACCACCACCACCACCATTGAATGTGATAACAGTAACAACTGAAACTGCAACAACAACAACAACAATAATAATAATAATAATAACAAGAAGAAGAAGAAGAAGAAGAAGAAGAAGAAGATGATAGAAGGTGCAGCAGCAATAGCAATGGCAACAGCAACAGGTACCCCCAATGAATGATGATGGCACATAGTGGCAGCAGAGATGGGAGGTTCACACTGAAGATTAAAGCCGCTACATCATGCATAGAGTTGCCATCACTGGGCAGATCTAAAAATAACATTTCTATAACTCTTTTCTGTAAGGCATTAGAGAATCTATTGTTTTTTCAACAACAGTCAGTAAAGTATACACCCCAAAAAATAGTAGTTAATCGGACTGTTATATGGCCAAAACATAGACAGTTTCAGAGGCAACAATCAGTCTGCAAATTGAAAAATTTTAAAGAGAAGTTGTAAAGAGCCTACCTAAACCTAATGACCACCACCTTTGTTGCCAGAAAATTCTAAGCCATAAAGCAGTAACCTTCCCCAAACGAGAGGCTATCCAAACCGTCAATGTGACAAAACCAAAGGAAAAGAAGTTTAAATGAGGGACAAAGTCAGTAAAACTTCAAGCAGCAGGCAAGCATATTGGTCAACCATGACAAAGAAAAATATTTACCTCAAAAAAACAAGGTTTTGCAATGTGTTGTGATAGATAGGCAACTAACATGTGAAGTTGAGAAGTGTACGAATCTAATCTATAACACTGATCAAGTAAATGTACATATCATCTTGTATTTACAAATGAACATTACATGTGATGCATACAATTTAACAACAAACATGTTGATACATCACATCTTATAAATTATCTTGATCATGATCTCAATCAATTGACTTGAATCCTTTCATCAGTATGCTTCTTCATGATCAAATAAGTGTACGTGTACCTTACAATTGTAACTTATTTAGGAATCCTTGGGTACAAATTAACTATCAATGCCAAGACCCACCCTGAGCTAATAGTGCATCATGAAAGACTCATGTCCAGATACATGCATACTTGTATCATAGGCAAGCAGAAGCATAGACGTAGTGGAAGATTGTATACTCAGGTTAACTTCCAACTGAAAGGACATAATGGAATGCAAGATGAAGGGAGAGTAAAAGAGAAAGCAGAAATTAACGCTCTATGAAGATCCACAGATAGTACTTATAAAGAATAACAATGAAATACATTTATTTCAAATCATCTAAAATCAGATTAATGTTTGAAAATTATGTTCAAATCATTTCCTGGTCGATGATATGAATGCAACAAGGCCAATGACATAAATGCAAAACTTGTAAGCTTCCAAAATTCTAATTGTTTAACATTAATAAATGCCCATAACAAACATAAAAAAATATACATGATTATCGTTTTGATTAATTCTCAAAGGCCTAAGTTATTGGGAACAACAACAACAATGGGCAGGATGGAAAAATTATAACAGAGACTCATAATGAAAATCAAAGTCACCTGACATAATGAGTCTCCGTCATTGGGGACAGCACAAAAAATATTTTAAAGATCGTATAGCACATATCAGCATGCAATAATTCTTGATAGCTGGCTCTACCGTCAAAACCAACAAAAAAATACAAGCACACATACCAAAAAAAAAAAGTACACTTGCACATGAACAAAATAATATAGTTGGAACAAAGATGTACCAGCCAAACAAACCGACCCAAGGGTCCCAAGAAGTCTTGAGTTCAACAAAATAAAAGTTAAAAAGAATGCAGGCACTTTAAATTTCAAATATAGAACCAACATGGAAATAAGCCCAACCCATGCCATTGTTGGAAATAAAGCAAAAGAAGCACACGTTGTGTGTGAATAAATATAAAGGAGTGAACATGTTGTCTAGCGCCCACAAAAAGTAATGAAACTAGTTATAATAGAACATTGAAATAATGCAACAGAAGCATATGTTGTGTGAGAATAAATACAAAGGAGTGAACAAGTCGTCCAGCATCCACAAAAGTAATGAAACTAGTTATACCCTTATTAGAACATTGAAAGGAAAAACTGTTAACATTTTCCAATGGAAACTTCAAGGGGGTTAAGTAACCCCATCTGGATGGAGCAGTAATAAACATGGAGGTCTTTTCCATGCATACACAGTCCATTTGCAAGTGCATCACCAAGATTTATATTAATAATACCACATATACCATAGAAGCTGACTTAGCAAGTAGGTTCATGGCAAAAGATACGAATGTTCTCACCATATCAGTAAAAATAATCAGCCAAGATAAATAGGCAGAAGGTAAAATACCTACTACTGAAGTGGCTTCCAACAGAGATAAAATATCTGAATTTAAATAGCCCTCAGATCTCATAGCTATATTAGGTCATGATGGTATAGCTAACTGGGTTCATTAGAGCCTTTACCTATCATTATCTGTTGTAACAAGAATATATATAGATAGATAGATAGATAGATAGATAGAGAGAGATAGATAGAGAGAGAGAGAGAGAGAGAGAGAGAGAGAGAGATGAGGATGAGGATGATGATTACAGCAGTGATGATAAAAGTAGAGGCTCGAAATGATTATCCAGGCTACCACTCTACATAATGAGTTTTCCATCATTGGGCAAAAAAGACTAATACAATTCAGAGCAAGACATAGCTACAATAAACAGCATGTATTGGAAACTTAAGCTCATTGCAAGTTCAGAACAAAGAAAAATATTATGGGCAAAACAACAGCCCACTTGCTTCTAGTCACTCTTAATTCTTGGGAGTTATAAACTTGGAACTACTATTGGACCTAAAACATTGGTGTAGTTAGAAAATTTGTGCAACACTTATGGTTACTTCACTAATAATATTTCAGTACTAAAGTTAAAAATATCAATTTCAAGCACACTTATGCTAGCAGAAAGTGATTAAAATAATTAATCTGCTGAAAGACAGTATTCTCAACTGTAAAAAGTTATATTGCTTATGCCAATAAATTGCAAACACTATCAAGCTCACAAGTTTCTACCCAGACATGAAGAATAAAGCATTATCTGAAAAGAAAAGGTAAAATTGTTCAAATATCTACCTCAATAATATTCTTAAAGAGCCAAAAGCTTAAGCATAAAACATAATGCAAGAATCACGATATCAATGCAAAAAACTTAAAATGGAAGAACAGAGAGCTTTCTAGGGTGCATTTCCATCAATAAAATGCAGTAAAATCCAAATGGGGCAAGTGCATGTATCATCAGTCATTGTTACAGTTTTTAGCGAACACACCAAAAAAACAAAAAAAAAGTATCACCATTCAATGCTACTATTTATACACATAAAGGACGGCTACCATCACTATCAAAAAACCACATACACAAAAATAAATAAATAACTTAATCCATATCATCACTATCAAAATAACATTGTAAAAATAAATAGAATCTACCAAAAAATTATGTAATGCAAGCAAAAGCCATCAAATCTCATAGCTTGGAACTGATCATTCACAGTTTAGTGCCAATGGCGTTCATCAAAAGGCTTCACACACCACTGCACATGAGAATATATAGGTGTGTGTGTAAAGGAGAGAATGCTGCAACGGAGGTAAGAATAAAGCCTAACGATTAAACAAAAAACAAAGCAACCATGCAATAAATTTCACAGTTTTCCATCATCGGGCAGCTTTTTTCAAATGCATAATACAAATAAAATAAAATAAATAATGCATTACAAAGAAAAAAATTCAAAAGTTAAAATAAAACATTCAAATGTACCAGATTGCACTGGGGATAAAATGGTAGATCAATGAGAAGGCATAAGACAGAAATAGGGATAAAAAGATGAGAAAATTGCCTAAAATGCCCTAGTTTTAGGTGGGAAAAACTGGAGTGCCTAGTCCTGGACTGAGATGCACTTGCTGCATTAGAAGGCTTGATAAAGTACGTATTTTTGGCCCACAAGGAAAAATAGATGAAACAAATTTTTAAAAAAATTCACATTGTCAACAATAACCATATAGTACAAATAAATTTCAAAAGAAGCCACACTAATAAGAACATGCATCATTCAATAAATCTAATGAGGCCAAACCTGCAAGGATAATAAATGGCCATGTACGATCAGCAATGGCAACTGCAATATTCCCCACGGAAGAACTGCAAACAGCATAAGAATATAACTTATGGAAACACAAATAAAATGTAGACAGCTACTATTTTCTTTCATTCTCAAATCCCATATAGTTAGCTGTAATATTTCCAGAAAGCGAAGCACGACTACAATATTTGAGGTGTTAAAACAAACCAAATATATAGATTTCAAAGTCAAACACAGCCAAAAATTTCAAATAGAATCCCTATTTCCGCACAACAATAATTCAAAATAATATCCATGTCCAATTTATTAGATGTATACTGTATATCTCTATCAAAAAGTGCAAGGAATAAAGAGTCTGAGAACTACTAAATTAGGGCAATCAATTCAATAATCTTCAGCCCTCTCTTAGCAAGATCACACAGTTATCAAATACAGCAAAAATTTCAAAGTCAAGCACGG
Organism: Trichilia minutiflora; assembly: GCA_035590515.1. NCBI lineage: Eukaryota > Viridiplantae > Streptophyta > Magnoliopsida > Sapindales > Meliaceae > Trichilia > Trichilia minutiflora. The sequence goes on along the minus strand of JAVXUL010000003.1, from coordinate 3,129,859 downwards.
CCAAAAATTTCAAATAGAATCCCCATTTCAGCACAACAATCATTCAAAATAACATCCCTGTCCAATTTATTAGATGTATACTGTATATCTCTATCAAAAGCTGCAAGGAATAAAGAGTCTGAGAACTACTAAATTAGGGCCATCAATTCAATAATCTTCAGCCCTCTCTTAGCAAGATCACGCCGTTATCAAATACAGCAATACATAATTTGACAATAATAAAAGGTACCCCAGTCAAAAGCAACGAAAAGTTACAAGCTGTACTAAAAAAACTGAAAATAAAAAACAGACACACATGCGGATATACTAAGAAAAACAGTTGGAACAAAGATGAACCAGCAAAACAAGACTACTCAAATCTCACAAGAAGTCTGGAGAACAATACTCAAGTTAAAAATATGCAAGCACTTTATATTTGCAACTTAGGACTAACAAGAGAAAAGGTAAAACCTATGACATTGTGATAATAATAAAAGGTACCAATGCTATGGATCAAATTGTTAGACTATTTTTCTTTTTCTGAGACAAAGGAAAAGAAACATATGTTGTATTTGAGGAAATAGAAAGTAGTGAACAAGCCATCGAACATCCACAGAAGTTAAACAAACTCGTGTACATACTCTTTCAAGAACATTGAAAGGAAAACTATTAGCATTTTCAATGGAACCTTCAAGGAGGTCAAGTAGCCCTATCTGGACAGTGAGCCAATAAACATGGAAATATCTTCCATACACCTATGATTGAAATTACATCCAACAGAGATCAAATGTCTAAATTCAAATAGTCCTCAGATCTCGTACCTATATTCGATCATTGATGGTATAGCTAACTGGGTTCTTTCAGAGCCTTTACCTATCATTATCAGTTGTAACAAGAAATGGATAGGTAGACAGACAGATAGATGGATGGATAGAAACACAGAGAGAGAGAGACAGAGAGACAAAGATAATGATAATTACATAAATGATGATAAAAGTAGAGGCTCAAAATTACTATCCATGCCACCACCACATAATGGATTTTCCATCATCAGGTTAAAGCATGTACTAAAAAGACAATGCGATATGGACCAAGTTAGAGCTAAAATAAGCAGAATGAATTGCAAAAGCTTAAACACAATAAAGTTCAGAACATAGAAAAAGAATTATAGGGAGAAGAACTGTTTTTGGTCACTCTAATTCATTGAGTAATAAACTTGAGACTACTGGTGAAACCTAGACCCTTTGCGTAGATTGAAACTTTCTGCGATATGATACCATAAAGTTAATACTATATGATTACTTCAGCAATAATATTTCAATACTAATGTTACACATATCAATTTCAAGAACACTTCCGCTTGCAGAAAATTACTACAATATCAACCAAAACACAATATTAGAACAGCAACTATTCAGCCCAAATTACAATTTTCTCAACCATAAAAGCTCTATTGTCTACATCCATCAATTGCAAACACTATCAATCTCACAAGCCTGTACACAGTCATAAATAACGAAGCATAAAAAGGTATAATTGTTAAACTCTCTACTGCAGGAATATAAAAGCTTTACCATAAAACATAACTGAACAATCAAGATAGAAACACAAAATACTTTAAAATGGAAGATCAGATAAAGCTTTCTGGGCTGCATTTCCATCAATAAATGCAGTGAAACACTGATCAGAGCCCAGTGCATGTATCATCATTCATTCATATACAACTTCAACACCCAAAAAAAGTTATGTTATTGCTTCACTTTAGAGAAGCTTAATAATTAATATCCGAAACACAAGGAAAAATAAAAAAAATCGTAAATGTGATAAAATAAACAAAATCTATAAAAAAAAGCATGGAAATCAATTGAAAACCCTAAGAGCTCATAACGGCGTTCACCAAAGGCCTTTACACACCATCACGCATGAATTATATGTATGTATATACGTATCTCTCTATCTATTCATCTATGTATAAAGAATAGAAGACGGTGACAGAGATGGCGCAAATGGCGGAGATGACGGCGGCGGTGGTGAGTAAAGGTTAACGATCGAACAAAAACCTTAGCAAACGCCCAATACACTTCATGATATTCCATCATCAAGCAAGTTTTCAAATGCATAATTAAAATTTTCAAAAAAAAATTCAGAAACGATAAAAAAAATACCGGATCGCAGTGGGAACGAGACTGTTGATCAATGGGAATGAATGAATCAAGATTAGGGTAAATTAAGATGCAGTGAATTGTCTAAAATACCCTTGTTTTGCCGGGAAAACACTATTGTATTGGGCTGCATGTGAAGGCCCAATATAGTTATCTGTCTTCAGCCCAATAAGAAAAAAAAATGAAAGCAATCACCTAGTGGTGACAAATGGGACGGGTCAGTATGACCTTGCATGCCCAAATATAAACAGTAAAATCTAACATAATACATTTCAATAAACACTAAAACACAGCCTAGATCAGACCAATATCTAGCCATGTTAGGCCGAGAATTCAAACCTTTAGGCTCGTACTTAACACGATCTATGTCGTATTTCAGCCCAAGCTCTTTATTGATATAACCCTGATGTTGAATCATGCCGTGCCTTGCTTTTACTATTTATAATGGTTAAAATATTCAATTTTCTAGTTTAATTTCATAGCCTTAAACATTTTAATGTATCAAACATTGAATAATTAACATTTATCAAAAATATCAATATCCAAATTCATGGCTTTCATAGACAATTAATAATTATAATTCATAAATAATAACTTATGTCTAATAGTCTAACATTTAATATTCATAAATTAAATCAATATAATGGATGAATTTACATTATTATAGTACAGTATATCTCAATCAAATTGGCACCTACTGAAATATCTATAATCTGCAATTCATCTATCTACAGAGGTTTATATCAACTAAAAAAATAGTATACATAGAACTAAATGTAAAAAATAGAAATAGAATCAAAACTAAACCACAGCCCAAAATACTAAAAGTATAACAGAATCAAACCAAGTACCAAATCACAACAAAGCACTAAACGTCCAAAATGACCAAAACCAAGTACCAGAAACAAAATTAGTGCCAAAATCAAATTGATCAAAGGAAATGATTATCAATAAAACTAATTCGGATCAATATTATAACAATCAATTTTGTCATTAATATCTTGATTTATATTTTGAATTCTATCTTCTACATCCTCCTAATCCTTCAAGCATATTAAGCAATCCAAAACTTTTGACGATAGTTTTAATCTCCTTTCATCCAACATCCTGTTCTCTACTCTAAAAGCAGATTTCAATATAACTGTAAACACTGAAGGAGTTAGTAGACCACAAGTCATGGTATATAGCACAAGGAAAACCCTTTCATTTCATTTCCACCATTGCAAAACATTAAAATTTCTTTTTTCTTAAAGAGTAAACAAGTTAGAATAATCAGTAAATGTCACATCCCGATCCGTGGGTCCTATATGTGATAACCGCCACAGACCTCCAAGGTGTACTCAATCACACATAGTATAACCTGCAGGCCTGTAAGGCTTTTACAAAACCTATTTTCACAAAATTTTCACATACACTTCCAAACAATCCAACCGTACACCCAAACTCTGAACAGATAAAGCAAACCACAAACACTTCAAATATCTCTGTGCACACAATAAAAGAAATAATCATAATAGTAATGAAAATCCATTGGGATCAACCCATCCCAAAATAATTTCATACATTCA
>JAVXUL010000003.1:3113318-3126050 GCA_035590515.1 Trichilia minutiflora | reverse complement strand
AAAATAAACACCGACGTCCGAACTGGGTGACTAAGAAATGACAAATATACCCTTGGGGTGAGATACGGGTCGTTACAAGAAGAATCAAGTCACTTGCTATGAATGCAAGAAACTCAGGCAAAAAAGATTGAGAGCCCACTTAACAAGTATAAGAAATCAAAAAAGAAAGCAATGGTAGTTACTTAGGGTGACAAAGATGAAAGTTCTTCGAATGAGAAAATTATAACTGAAATTGTCAACATGTGCTTCATGATAATAAATAAAGAGGAGGTAAATATCTAGATACTAAATATTCATATGATGAGTTGTTAGATGTATTTGAGAAATTGTATAATCATTTTGAAAAGTTGATTTCCAAAAATTGTACTCTTAAATAGCAAATTGATGGTTCGACTATTGAAATTATTTCTTTAAAAGAATTGAATAATGATTTTGAAAAGGATAAGGAAGACCACTTGAAAGAGTTTGATAATCTTAAAAGCAAGACAAATGATTTAAATGAGATAGTTCTAAAATTTACCAAGAGCCAAAAGAATTTAGAACTACTCTTAGGCTCTCAAAGGTGTGATTTTGATGAGGGTGACATTGCATACAAATCCTATGCAAAACAAAAGCTTTATAAAAATGATTTATCAAACTTTCTCTTAAGATGGAAATCAATACCACTTTTAACTATTACAATACCCTTGACCATATTAGTAAAGGTGTCTAATTGAGAAGAATACATTTGGGATTAATATGGTGTCAGTTGCCAAATGAACCAAAGCTAGCTAAGGTTGCAAGATAATTATTTTTTTAGTTATCAAAAAGAAAGAAATGGTTTCGTGGTAGCTGTTATTCAAGACATATGATGGGAGACGTATCTATTCTTTTAAGCTTCACAAGTATAAGAGAAGGACATGTCACTTTTAGGGACAATGCTAAAGGGAAAATCATTGGCATCGACAATATTGGTAACAAAAATTCCATTTTGATTGAAAATATTTTATTAGTCAGTAATTTCAAGTATAATCTTCTTAGTGTTAGTCAATTGTATGATAAAGGCTATGGAGTTTTTCAAAAATGCATGTTGCATGATTAAAAATATGGTGAATAACAAAACCATTTTTGTTGGTATAAGAAATAAAAATGTCTATACCATTGATATTGATTGTGCATAAAATTGTAACAATTTTTTTTATTATATTACATGAAAATAATTGACTATAGCATAGAAGGCTATGGTATATGAGGATGGATTTGATTTCAAAAGTTTTAAAAAGAGATTTATAAATTATCTTCTAAAAGTAGATTTTGTAAAAGACAAAATTTATGATGCTTGTCAATTTAAAAAATAAATCAAATCACCTTTTAAGTTCAAATTGCATATCTCTAATTCTAAACCTCTGCAACTTCTTCATATGGATTTGTTTGGGCCATCAAGAATTGCAAGTCTAGGTGACAACTATTATGCCTTTGTAATTATTAATGATTTCGCAAGATTTCTTAGGGTGTTATTTTGAGCAACAAAAGATAAAACCATTCATGCATTTTCGAAGCTTTAAAAAGAGTTCAAAATGAAAAGGGCACTACTATTGCATGCATTAGAAGTGATAATAGTGGTGAATATGAAAATAAAATTTTAAGAAATTTTGTGATGCCATTAAGCATCAATTCTCATCTTTTAAGACTCTTTAAGAAAATGAGATAATGGTAAAAAAGAATATGTCTATTGAAGAAATGGTGAGGATTATATTGCATAAAATTTCCTTACCATAATACTTTAGAGTCGAAGCTATTAACATCGCATGCTTTATCTTGACTAGGGTGTTCAGCTTTAGAATGATTGAAATCCATTAGTTATTTTAAAGTCTTTAGTTTAAAATGCTTGATCTTAAATGCCAAAGATAACTTTAAAAAATTTGATAAAAATTCGATATTAGAATTTTTCTAGGTTACTCAATGTCTATGAAGCTTATAAAGTGTTTACAAAAAGGACTCTACCTATTGAGAAATCTATGCATGTCACGTTTGATAACGCTAACCTATTTTCTTTGGAGAAAGTTGTTGATGATGATATCATGAAAGAAATGAAAGACATGCACCTTGATGAGTCAAAGTAAGATACATCCAAAGACTTGTCAAAGGAGAAGAGGAAGCTTTGCAACAAGTAGAGTAAATGCCAAAAGGAAAGAATGATGATGCTCAATCACTCCCTAAGAAGTGGAGGTTTGTAACATCTCATCTTAAAGACTTTATTTTAGGAGATCTATCTCATGGCATTAAAATTAGGTCTAGCATTAGGAACATTTATAATAACCTAGCAGTTATTTCAAAATTGAACCTAAAACTTTTTTTGAAGTTGAAACAGATCATGAATATTAGATTGTGGTTGCTGAAGCTATCTAGAGGTTGGATAACTTTTGTAGTTACCACCTATCTAAATAATGATAGGTTAGGTCACTGGTTTTATTTTATAAGATTTTGAGATTTTAAAGTTAGTCAAGTATAGCGAAAGTATTAGATACCCTATAACTTCCGATTAAATGATTACTAGGAAACATTTTACTCTTGATTTTTTATTGGCTTTTATTTTGCTCAATTATTGTTTTTATAAAGGATCGTTATGGTGAAGTGTTAGAGGTTCAATCCAAATTGACTCTATGAGTACTTTTTATTTATTGAAGTTATTCTTGAATTATTAAATGAAAATGAGGGAGAAGTGTCATAGGAGGTCTATCCATTCTTTTTATATGGATTACCACAACGAGGGAGAGGTGTCATAGACAGCCAATCTACTTCTCGTCGTTATTTTAGATCTTATTATTAGTTTGCAACTAGAGGAGGAAGAGGCATCAAAAATGGTCTACTCCTCTTGTTGGATTGTTAAGAGTTTGTAATTATTCCATACCAAGATAAGGGAGAGGTGCCACGGATGTTTTGTTCGCCTTAGGTATTTACTCTTCTTTAGGATTTATTATTAAGGTTTGTAAACAGAGGGAGAGGCATCACAAAAAGTCTACTCTCTTTAGATATTTAATCCCTTTTTAGGATTTATTATTAAAGTTTGCAACAAAAGGAGGGAGAGATGGTCTACTTCTCTTGGTTATTATTGAGTTATTAAGATTTTAATTTTGTTTAGAGGGAAAATAACATTAAAAGGGGAAGAAAAAGAAAAAATAAGAATAAAATATTCTTATTCTTATTACTCTTTATTTTTTACTATTATTTTAATTTATTTTTAAAATAAAATAATTTGGATTAAAAGGAAAAGAGATCAAAAGAACAAGATGAATTTATGAATACTACAAATATATCTTAGGACTAAATTTCTAATATTTTAGGGAATTCTTAACTATCTAAAATTAATTTTGCACTAAATTCCAAACTCCTCGGAACGCTAGCCTAAAATCTATGAATATCCTAAATTTTAGACCTATTTGGACTCGATTGGAAACATGGCAAAGGTATAACCCTTATGCATAAATATTCGAAATTAACCTGTGTACCAGATTGAAAATTTTTCAGTCTGAACCAAAGTGCCAAATAAAAAAACAAATAAGTAAATACTTCCCATGCTGGCCATCCCGTACGCAACAGTGGACCTCCACGGGAGATGCGACCACCACCACCAGAGGACCCTGACAGCGTTCCACTTGAAGCGGTAACACCCTCCGATTGCCAGAAGTCGCTGGTGGTCATGGTTTTCGGTTTCTGTGCGTCTTCTTCTCCCTCTTATAGTGCTCGTCAACAGATGGCCTTGAAAGCATGGCTGCCACCATAGCCAAGCATGGAAGGCATTTTGACGTCACTATTCTCTCCTCCGACCGGCATAACTCTCCTGTAGCTAACCATTCCCGCCCATGAACTCATGCATGAGAATATGGGGCTGATGCAACGGGCAAACAATTTTTTTTTCTTTTTCGAGTTCTTCATGCATACAATGTTGGTTCTATGGCAATTACAGTTAAGATTCAGTACTAATAATAAATCAAATTCAATAATATAATATTAAAAAAAATTAACAAAACCAATATACAGTAAATTAAACTTCTTACAAATAGATGATAGAGGCTTACACGAGTGTTTTTTTAGTTTTTGATCACAAATCCTTCTGATTATTCCGTATAAATTTCTTCATTAAGTTCTCCGTTTAAAAATGTCATCTTTATATCCATTTGATTTATTTCTATTTTATATAAGGCGGCAATTACAATTAACACCCTTATAGATGTTATTTTTGAAATTGGAGAATAAGTATCAAAATAATCCAGCCCTTCTTTTTGCCGATATCCTTTAACAACTAAGCGTGCTTTATATTTATTAATTGATCCATCGACCTTAAGCTTTCTTTTAAAAATCCATTTGTAACCAATTGGTTTATTTTTGGGTGGTAAATCAACCAATTCCCAAGTATTATTTTGTAAAATGGATTCTACTTCACTATTAATAGCTTCCTTCCATAAAGGAGCTTCTGGTGAAGACATAGTTTCTTTATATGTTTGTGGTTCTACTTCTGTTTGATAACTAACAAAGTCTGGACCAAAATTCTTTGAAATTTTCATCCTTTTCCCTCTTCTAGGTTCTAAGTTCTGATCTTAATTACCTGAAGTAGATGATTTATCAAGAGTATCATTATATACTCTCTATTTAGAGGATTTTGTTCTCTCTGTTTTATAAGAAAAAATTCCCTCATAAATTCAGCATCAATAGATTCAATTATTGTGTTAACATGCATATCTGATGTGTCTAATTTAATAATTAAAAATTTATATGCTGCACTATTTTTAACAAAACCTATAAAAACATAATCTACCGTTTTAGGTCCAAGTTTAGTCCTCTTAAGCAATGGAATTTGAACCTTTGCTAGATAACCCCACACTTCTTAATTTTTATAAGTGGGTAACCGTCCTTTTCATACTTTATAAGGAGACTTATTTGTTTTCTTATGTGGAATACGATTTAATATATGATTTGCAGTTAGTAAGGCTTCACCCCATAAATTATGTGGAAGCCCTGAATTATTTAACATGGAATTAATCATATCCTTTAAAGTTCTATTTTTTTCTTTCTGCAACTCCATTTTATTATGGAGAATAAGGTGCAGTTGTTTGATGTACAATTCCATATCTTCGACGAAATTCTACAAATACAGTGGACTCATATTTATCACCTCTATCAGACCTTATTACTTTTATTCTTTTATCTAATTGATTTTCAACTTCTGTCTTATATGTTTTAAATATTTCTAAGGCCTCATCTTTGTTATTAATCAAATAGACATAGCAGAACTTACTGCAATCATCAATAAAAGTAATAAAATAATTTTTTCCACCTCTTGTAGGTATGGACTTAAAATCACAAAGATCACTATGAATTAAACCAAGTAATTCATTTGATCTTTCTTGGATAGTTTTAAAACTTTGCCTTGCAAATTTTGATTCAACACATATTTCACATTTAGTTTTTAAATCAACATTATATTTTGGTAATAAACCTAAATGGATCATCCTATATAAACATTTGTTATTAACATGTCCTAATCTAGCATACCATATATCAAAAGAGTGAATAATATAAACAAAATTATTCTTTTTATTCATAGCATTAGAAACCATTACATTCAATTTGAACATTCACTCAGTAAGGTAACCCTTTCCCACATACATCCCTGCCTTAGTAAGCACAAACTTATCGGATTCGAAAACTAATTTGAATCCATTTTTACTAAGCAGAGGATCAGACACTAAATTTTTCCTTATATCAGAAACATATAGCACATCCTTGAGGGTTATAATTTTTCATAAGTGAATTTCCACATTATAGTCCCTTTGCCTTGAACAACAGATGAAGAAAAATTCCCATATGGAGCTTTTCATCACCTGAAATCTGTGTGAAGCTTGAAAACAGATTTCTATCACCACATATATGCCTAGTTGCTCCTGTGTCAACCCACCAGCCCTTCACATTTGTTGCCATATTAATTTTGAAATTACAGCAACAAGATCAATATCCATATCTGTGGTATGAACTTGATTATTTGAATCAGAATGTGTATTGTTCTGGTGCTTCTTATGGTGACAGTCCATGACTCTATGTCCAGGCTTCCCACATATCCAACAACTACCTTTTATTTTCTTAAAAGTTTTCGCCTTTGGTGCATGTGGATTAGGCCTTTTATTTCCTACTATTTTGTGGCCTTTTTGCTTCTGGTTTTTCACCTTTGAGGAACCACTTTATATCATGTTGGCCTTAGTTTTTATAAAACTCGTATCAGTCTTATCCCCTTTTTTGTGATCCTCCTCAACACGCAGTCTCAGTATCAAGTCCTCTATAGTCATCTCCCTTCTTTTATGTTTAAGATAGATCTTGAAATCCTTCCAAGAGGGAGGCAATTTTTTAATTATAGCACCAACTTGAAAATGTTCATTAATGGAACAACCTTCTAAGTGCAATTCATGTATGAGGACCTGCAGTTCTTCAACCTGTTTGATGACTATTTTGGTGTCAACCATCTTATACTTGAAAAATTTGCCAATGATGAATTTCTTGGCTCCTGCATCTTCTGTTTTATATTTCTTCTCAAGTAGTTCCCACACATTTCTTACAGTGAAACACTCTGAATAAATATCATACAGAGTGTCATCCAACCTATTCAGAATGTAGTTTCTGCACAGGAAATCAGACTGCTGCCAGGCCTCTATAGTTATCATGTTCTCCTTTGTTAGAGGGCCATCATCAAATTTGGGAACATCTTCCTTGACTACATGAGACAAGTTCATGATTGTCAACCAGAAAAGCATTTTCTGTTGCCAACATTTGAAATCCAGTCCTTTGAACTTCTCTAGTTTCTCATCAATTTTTGAGATGCCACTGACTGTTGATTGTGTATCCATAATATGAATATTGTCTTAGATTGTTGGAAAAATCGTATGATAGAGGCTTGCATGAGTGCAATGTCCTAAGATAATATTTCTCCCCTTCTCGAATTGCGAAGGAAAGCGGAGTCTATCTCCTAGGATTCAACTATCAATTCTTCTAAGTTTAAATAATAAAATTCAGAAGTCAGGCAAAGTGTAGAGTGTTTATTTCTTGTTGACAGAGTGTTCTTTACAAAGAAAAATTGTTATATATTTGTAGTCGTCTGGCTTTCTTTTGAAAGCCCATATTTTTTTAATTAATTCATTATTAATTCAAAAGTTATAATTTTTCAGAAACGTTGTATTTTTTCTAAAACATTATACCTTTACATATTTAAATCAAAAGGTTATAATTTTTTATGAAAAGTTATAATTCTTCCAAGAGTGATATCTCTTTATGAAGTAGATTCTTTTCCCATGTGGGATTTCATGTTTCTATTCAAACACACATATATACCAACAATTACATTAACAAATTAAAGTTGGTGTAAAGTAAAATTGAAAAGTGATAACAATGATTATTAATTGCTTGCATATTTAAAAACGTGGCTTCTTTTTGTTTTATTAAAAAAATTAAATGGATCAATACCTAAAAGTATATTAGTTATGTATACATTCACTTTAGTAATAAGTGTAAGGTGGTAAAAGCATTCATAAATCATAATGTTGTCTTCCCTCTTTTTATCTAAAGTCTTCATAAATGGAAGATTTTTCAAGAGGGTATTATAAACATTCTCTTATTTATTTATATATTTTAGTTTTTAATTATATAATATTAAATAAGATGTATATAATAAGATGTTGTGGTCCGTTTATTATTGTCATAAAGATATGTATTGACCCTATTTGTCTAAGAGATGCCACACCCATTACCCATTACTTGAGGTCCTACAGACCATATGAAATAGTTCAATTTTAAATTATCTTTTAATTTGTAGCTAAGGAAATTAAATGACTTGAAGATGTGAAGACTGAAGACATAAAGTTCAATTATTCACTAAGTAACCAACCAAGTCCCTTATGATGGAAATTTCTTGTTTCAATTATTGATATACCTTATCTTTGCTTATAGTTTTTAAAAATTTTATCTTATTATTTAATTAGATTTTTTTTTCGGAAATAAGCTGAATGGTAAAACAATTTTTTCTTTCAAGTGCAATTGTTTTAAAACAATTTTACAATCATACTCTCCCAATCAACTACCTATTTTGTCTATCTCAGAGGCGTCTATGATTATAATACAACTTGGCTTTAAAACCATTCAACTACCTGTTTTGTCTATCTCAAAGGCATCATGATTGGTAGCAAAGACAATTTTATAATTTGGTCTATCTCAAAAATATACAAGGCATCTATTTTCTAATACAACTTCTTTACAAGACTAAATACTAAAAGCCAATTTGGTAACTAATTATCCAAGAATAATGAGTAGCTCAAATTTTTTGAACTCTATTACCATTATTCCCTTGTATAATACCCATATTAATTCTCTAGGTGAACCAAATACAACCCAAAATCAAGTAATAAAACCATAAACTAAAGATGACAAGGGTGGACTAAGGGTGGACAACTATAAACTAAGTCTCACACCGCAAAAAAATTTTCTCTTAACATCCATCAGTTAGGATTAATTCACTTAGTCAAACTTAACCAAAATCAAAATATATAAAGATAATCCAAACTCTCAATTCATGAATCATACAAAATATGCATACAAAGAGCTTTAGAAATGATTTGCTCAAGCAATCACATTCTTTCAATACTATCTGTCTTTTTGTGTAAAATCCAAATATATTTCAAAACGATAAAGTAAATTCCACATCCATATAACACAAATTAAGAACAAACTAGATTCTACATTTCATCAAAAACACACCCAAAACAAGAACCACAACCATAATCACACAAACAAATACACGTAAAACCAATAAGAGAGAATAAAGAACTACCTTGTTGACTATAAAGATGGATTTGCAGAGACAAATTTGTAGAGATAGAATTGCAAAACAGATTGTTTGGTGTCAAAACTAGGCCTCATAACATAGAGAAGGAGTAATGATGAGCACAAGCAATTATATAATAACATTCAAAATGATGTCATTTTGTCAAGAATCAAAACGACGTCGTTTTAACAAAACTAAAATGGCTTTGTTTTGACACCAGTCAAAACAACGTCATTTTGCTTTATATTATCACTTTTAGCGATGACATTTTTTTGTTGCTAAGAATTAGTTAAATGTTACCGCCAAAAATATTTATTTTTGGCTACCACTAATATTTTTGTCGGCAATGACGCTGCTAATAATACATTTTTAGTGGTGACATAATGGCATCGCTAAAAATTATACTTTTGATAGCAACATCTGTCACTCTTAAAATTATTAATTTTAGCATACAACTTAGTGCTAAAGACTACCAATATTTTTAGATGTGAATATAAATGTTTTCGCTAATAATATATTTTAGTGGCAACATTATGGCATCGTTAAAAAATGTACTTTTGACTGCAACATTTGTTGTTGTTAAAAATATAAATTTTGGTTCCAACTTTTAGCACTATTTATTGTCAATATTTTTGATGATGAAATTCAATGGCACTACTAATTATCTACTTTTAGTGACGACATTGCCATCACTAAAAGGAAAAATCTTATATTAATTTTTTAAATTCTTTTAACGGTGACTTCTATTTTGTCGTCACTAAAATATATTTTAGCGGCGAAATTTTTGGCACCATTAAAAATGTCATTGCCAAAGACCCATTTTCTTGTAGCGTCATACCATTTCTACAACATCAAATATATATATATATATATATATATATAACACCTGGCCCAAGACTGTCAATAATATTGTCCACTTTGCCCTAACCTAAAGTGGACAATATCTGTAATACCTAACCCAACCCATGGGGCTTCGCGGCTTTATTTTTGGTTATGGTCCAAAACCTATCCCAAAAGGTCTCGTTAACAACTTGGTATTAACCCCACAGATATAGCCCAGTAAATTCCTCTCCCATTCTAATGTGGGACTCCTTCTGTCTCCATAGCCATCTTCAAGTTTGCCAAAAGTTACTTCTTGCTCAGGCCTTCTCGTCCTGGTGCCACTCCCCGCCCTCAAGAACTAGGATGTTATAGGCCCATCAGCTTTTGTCGGCTACTCTGAAGCCCACAATCTTCTAGAGGAAAGTTAGCTTTGATATCATATTGTAACACCTAGTCCAAGATTATCAATGATATTGTTTGCTTTAGTCCAATCTATGGGACCTCACGGCTTTGTTCTTAGTAATGGATCCAAACCCATCTCAAAAGGCCTCGTTAACAACTTGGTACCAATCCCACATATATAGCCCTATAACATCCCAATCCTTAAGGGCGAGGAGTGGTGTTAGGGATAAAATTATCAACCTTATATATATATCCTAGTAACTTCATCTCTCATTTTGATGTGGGACTCCTCTTACCCCCACAGCCATCCTAAAGCCTGCCAAGAGCCACTCCTTACTCAGGCCTTCTCGCCCCGACATTATTCCTTGCCCTTAAGGACTGGGATGTTACAGACCCATCAGCTTCCACCGGCACGTCCTCGAGCACACAATCATATTAGAGGAGAGTTGGCTTTGATACCATATTATAATACCTGGCCCAAGACTATCAATGATATTGTCCGCTTTGACCCAACCCATAGGCCCTCACGACTTTATTCTTGGTAATGGGTCCAAACCCATCCCAAAAGGCCTCGTTAACAACTTGGTACCAAACCTACATATATAGCCCAGTAACTTTCTCTCTCATTCTGATGTAGGACTCCTTCTGCCCCTACAGCCATCCAAAAGCCTGTCAGGAGCCACTCCTTACTCAGGCCTTCTCGCCCTAGCGCCACTCCCCACCCTCAAAGATCAGGATATTACAATAGATATATACATATATTAATCGATAATGTTAAAGTAAGTTAAAACATTAAATATAGGAACATTTATAAAGATTTGTAAGAAAACAAGAGGGTTCCACTAACTGATTACAGAGGATAAGCACTCCCTAAAGTTCCTCACTTGAATCGAGTTCCTTACTCATATGATTGTTTTCTTCCTCTCTCATTTCGACGTGGGACTCCTCTTACCCCCACAATCATCCTGAAGCCTGCCAAGAGCCGCTCTTTACTCAAACCTTCTCGCCCTGACATCATTCCCTGCCCTTAAGGACTAGGATGTTACAGGCCCATCAGCTTCCACCGGCTCGTCCTCAAGCCCACAATCATACTGTAGAAAAGTTGGCTCTGATATAATATTCTAGCACCTGGCCCAAGTGTAAGGCCCATGCTTAGATCTCAAGGGCATAACAATAATTTTTTTACTTTTACTGTTCATGCATGTGCATTTATCCCGTACACCGAGTGCGTGTGTGATTTAGTAACTTAGTTCAAGAATTTGATTGGTTAAAATAGTGTTTTGGGATCGTAAACGTAGGGACCTCAATGTAATTAAATATTAGTTTTATTTTGAGTAGGACCCCAATAATATTTTTTAGATTTGGGGAGGATTCAAGTGAGATTTTTAATTTTGGTAAGTTCGATCGATCGAATAGGGTAATTCATTTGACCAAAGTTTTTAGGACTCCCTGAAAAATTTGTGGCTTCAGATTCGTTCGATTGAATGAGGCTTCGTTCGATCAAATGAGACTTCGTTCGATCGAAGTGTTGGTTCGTTCAGACAAAGAGGGATTCATTCGACCGACGAAATGGAAGCTCCCTAGAATTTTTAAATATCGAAGGATTTTTTCGATCGAAGTGGGTAGTTCTATCAAATCCCAAACGTGACAACTGCCACAGACTCTCAAGGTGTACTTAATCACCAGAACACACCCTATG
This sequence comes from Trichilia minutiflora, assembly GCA_035590515.1. Lineage (NCBI taxonomy): Eukaryota > Viridiplantae > Streptophyta > Magnoliopsida > Sapindales > Meliaceae > Trichilia > Trichilia minutiflora. The sequence goes on along the minus strand of JAVXUL010000003.1, from coordinate 3,114,285 downwards.
AGCTTATAAGGCCTTTACAAAACCTATTTCAAAGCATTTATATGACACTTCTAAAAATCAATCCAACCATACACCTATAATTATCAAAATATCTCAACAATTTACAAACACTTCTATAAAATTTATTTCGATCATTCTCAAATATTCATCAAAACATTAAAATAGAAAGATTCAGCTGACAATAATAAAAATCAAAGAGTTTACAAATCCGCTCTCAGTGCATAAAAGATAGTACAAATATGAAATACAATACGACTTTAGTGGACTAAGAACACAGCGAGGTGAGTCGATGCCCAAAATATACCTGATAGTCCTCTAATCCAGGAAGATCACCACCACCACTCATCGATTGCTAAACGAACCTAAAACTAGAGAGTGAGGGGGGTAAGTATATGGGAGTATACTCCATGAGTGAATGAAAGGTAATTATAAGTAAATAATATTTGATTCATAAATAAAAAAGCACAATTAAAATACATTCCAAACAGCTTGATGAAAATATTTGTTTTAATGTGAAAACTCAAGTTGTATATCAAAAATCATTGAGCTGGCTCCCTTTCTTGGAGATCACCCTGGCCTTGGGCACCCCAAGACCGTCAATGGGTTTTATATGTAATGAAATCATGCTATTTATAAAAATATATTTTTGAATGCAAAGAGTAAATGATGCATGGTTTGGTTTGATAAAAATAAGCCCACCATTGACGTTCGCCTCGGATTAGCCACGGGGTGACATCTATGGATAACTCGATAAGAATTACAGGCAGTCAAATCCCATCCCATCATCACAATAATACAACCATACATCACCTCCACCTGTGAAGTCTCCACTCACCTAAGCTACCTCACCTTGTAGCTACAGTAAATATCACGCTCCGACCCTAGTCGGCCACGTGGCAATCGCCGCGAATCTCAGAAATACATCCTATTATTTAGAATGCACCTCTAGAACCCGCAAGGCATTAGT
>JAVXUL010000003.1:3098928-3110852 GCA_035590515.1 Trichilia minutiflora | reverse complement strand
TGCATGTGACTTTTGATGAATTAGAACCTGAATTGATTAAAATGCTTGCTAAAGAGAAGAATGAAGAGATAGATGTGTCTGATAAGTTGAATGAGTTGAGGTTAAGTGAGAATTCAAATAAAAAGAATGAAGAGTATGTAGAAACACATTCTAGGGAACTTCCAAAGGCCTGGAAGTATGGATCTCATCATCCTAAAGAGTTGATCGTTGATGATCCCTCTCAAGGAATTAGAACTAGGAGAGCATCTAAAGAAGTTCCTCAAAACCTTGAAGAAATGCAATACCTTGCATTTGTGTCTCATTTAGAGCCAAATAAAGTGGATGATGCATTAATGGATGAGGAATGGATAATGGCAATGCAAGAAGAACTAAATCAGTTCTAAAGGAACCAAGTTTAAGACTTAGTTCTAAGACCTAGTGATCATTCCATCATTGGCACAAAATGGGTATTTAGAAACAAGCTAGATGAGCATAGAAACATTGTTAGAAATAATGTTAGGCTTGTTGCTCAAAGCTATAGTTAAGAGGAAGGGATAGACTATAATGAAACGTATGCTCCCGTGACTAGACTAGAAGCTATTCGAATTCTCTTAGCTTTTGCATGTGTTAAAAACTTTAAACTTTTTTAAATGGATGTAAAGCGTGCTTTTCTAAATGTTTTTTTAAATGAAGAAGTGTATGTTGAACAACCTTCTGGTTTTGAAAATCAAAAATTTCTGAATCATGTTTATAAATTGACTAAATATCTCTATGGTTTAAAACAAGCTCTTAGAGCTTGGTATGAGAGGCTCAGTAAATTTTTATTAGAAAATGATTTTGACAGGGGGAGTGTTGACAAAATTCTTTTTATAAAATTAAAAGAAAATGACATACTCATTGTGCAATTGTATATTGATGATATCATTTTTTGTAGCACAAATGATTTATTGTGTGAAGAATTTTCAAATTTAATGAGAAATAAATTTGAAATGAGTATGATGGGAGAATTAAATTTCTTTTTGGGTTTACAAATTAAACAAACTTTGGATGGCATTTATATCTCTTAATCAAAGTACGTAAAAGATCTCTTGAGGAAATTCAAACTTTTAGATGGTAAACACATGGACACACCTATGAGTTCATCCACCTCATTGGATAAAGATGAGCAAGACAAGGGTGTTGACCCTAAGCTTTATAGGGGTATGATAGGTTCATTATTATACTTTACTATATCTAGACTTGACATTTTATATAGTGTGTGTGTTTGTACACATTTTCAGTCAAACCCCAAAGAATCACATTTAAGTGCTGTAGAGGCACACCTAACTTGAGACTGTTTTATCCCAAGGATGGTTCATTTGATCTGAAAGGTTATTCGGATGCAGATTTTGGGGGTTGCAAAATTGATAAAAGAAGTACTAGTGGTGCTTGTCATTTCTTAGGGAATGCATTAGTCACATGGGTGAGTAAGAAGAAAAATTCAATTGCTTTATCTACCACCAAAGCTGAGTACATATCTGTGAGTAGTTGTTATGCACAATTATTATGGATTAAGCATCAATTGATGGATTATGGCATGCATATAGATAGGATTCTTATCATGTGTTATAACACAAGTGCCATAAACTTGACTAAGAATCTCGTACATCATTCCCGTACTAAGCATAATGAGATACGACATCATTTTATTTGAGATCATGTACAAAAGAATGATGTGTGTATTAAATATGTTAATACCGAGAATCAACCAGCAGACAATTTTGCTAAACCTTTAGATAAAACTCGTTTCTGCTATTTGAGGAACAATCTTGGTATGATTTGTATTGATTGAGCATGTTTTAAATTGTGTTCTTAAATTTATGGAATTTCAATTCAATAATGTTCTTGTTTAATGTTTTGTATAGGTATTGTGATGTGTTTGAAAATTTTGTTGATGAAATTCATCAACGTATCGACAAGTTAGTTGGTTTCACAAACGTGCTTGATGTTTTTTCTTAAACGTATCGACACCCTAACTCAAGTATCGACATGTTTCAGTTAGTATATTGATATGTTTCAAAAGTGCTGGAATTTAAACCCAACGTATTGATACCTTTGTAAAAGGTATTGACACCTTCGAGACAGAGTGTTGATTTTAGCAACTCAACATATCGACACATTCTATGTTTTCTTAAAACATATCGATATCTTCATGACAAACTTGAGGCGAAAACGTCATAATGTATCGATACCTTTTAAAACATATTGACACGTTTGCTCAAATTAAGTCAAAAACTACATCGTTTTGAGCTAGGGCATAAATTTTTAATCGTCAAGACCTTTCATCTTCTCTACCTCTTTAAATTCAAACTCTTTGTTTCTCTCTCTAACAATTTTTAAAAATCGTCATCCATAACCCTCTTCATCTTCAATCTTTATTGATTCTTCAAAAATCATCATTTTTTTAAGAACTTATTCTCTCTCTCTCCCAACCATCATTTTTGTATTAAACTCAAACAGTTCAGTCATCTCTCAAGTAACAAAAACTTCTCACTCTTCTCTCTCTAGAAAATGCCTCCGAGAATGAAGGTTCTTGCACTATCAGAACGCAGAAAATGTAAGGCTCCTAAGTCTTTGTCGTCTGCCATTCCACAACAAGATGAACAACAAGAATATTTCCTGACATAGTTTGTAAATCGGATAGTCACTCCTGATCGGGTAATCGATTTTGAGTTTCTCAAAAAAATGCATTTTCATTATTTACACCAGATTACCAGATTTGGGTGGCTACCATTTCTTAAGATTAAGGGGGAGTTTTATCCAGAATTACTAAGATTATTTTATTCGAACCTAGACATTAAAGACCCTGATACCGATAGAAATATGGTAACAAAGTTTCGTACAGTGGTGAGGAGATTTGATTTTGTTGTGAATGAAATGTTTTTGATAGAACAGTTTATAATGCTTCCGGAAGGAGATCACTATATTCCTTCGTCCTTTAACTCGCTTGAGGCTTGTAGGATTATTTTTAAGAGTTCGAAGTTACAGTCTGTCGAGAACAAACCTTCAAAACTTCTCCTGAATGAACGTATTCTACATTTGATAGTAGCTCATAATCTAAACGTTCGAACGTTCGTTCTAGGAAGTATGTGAAAATGTCCATAGAGGATATGTGATGGATAGAGTGAATCATGACGCATTAGAGACCCAACCTGGCTTATTGGATGATTATAGGCATCATTTGGGGTGCTTCTCAGAGATATAACCTGCACTACGATTATCCTATCTCAGAGTTGATACAAAAGATGGCCCCAAACACATTAGCCGGTGTGGACAATAAGATACCATCTCTGTTGAGTATGTTGAGCGAGACTACTCTTCGGAAGATGCATTACGAGCAGATGGCTCCAGGTGTTTGGATTCCGTGACATGTTGGTGGTCCCTTGATTCGAGTGGATGATGACGATGGTACAACAGGTGGTCAGGCTGGCATTCTATCTAGTTCAGGGGTAGAGTAACAACAGGAACAACAGTAGCAGGAGAGTATACCTCCTTCTATTCTTCCTTCTTCATAGCAGACACAGACTATAGCAGGTGTTCAACCACCTGTTCCTTAGACCACTCCAGTAATACCTCCTTCTTCTCAACTGAGTGGATCAGTACTATTGGCTCTTCCTGCACCTACTCTTAAGTACAAGATAGCTTGACTTCTTGATTGCTTTTTATCTCTTGAGTCAACAGTAATCACGACTTTGCAGAAACTTGACACTCATATGAATGAGGTGTTTCAGGTGATACACATCATAGGAAAGATGGTGGAGAAAGTTCGAGATAATTTGACGGTTCACTATATCAACCTATAGGCTAAAATTGATGAAATCGAGGAGAGGCTTGCTAGTGATATCGATTGGTTATGACCTTCTATAGGAGCATTTATCTGATCCTTTTTGGGCCATCGACCTCCTACATTCGATCGTCAACCACCTTTTCAGGCTCACTTTTGACCACTTCACCCTGAGCCGCCTCTATTGTATCCTATGAGTACGAGTATGCGTCCACCATTTGAGACGGGGTCCTCTTCTCATCCTACCATTATTGACTCAGATGAGGAGTGATATATTTTTTTTGGATGATATTTGTACTTGGATGCTTATTTTTCTTTTTATTTTTGGATGATTATGTTAATTTCTTTATATGATACTTTTGCATGATGGTTAATTTCCTTGGATCATACTTGGATGTTTTATGCTCCAAGGTTGTTTTTCTGCTATTTCCTTTATTTTTGAATGTGAGGCATGATTTTTTATATTTTCGTCACCCTTCTTTGCATGTTGACAAAAAGGGGGAGAAAGAAATTGATATGCATATATTTTGTTATCATCAAAAAAGGAAAAGATTGATAGCTCCAAGATATTTTTGATGTATATATTAATGGGAAGATTGATGGCTTATCACAAAATGAATTTAAGATAAATTCATGGTATATTGATTTTTGATATGTTTTGATGATGCCAAAATTAATAATAAGTGTGAATTATGTGTGCATATGATGATTATATATTAATTATGGACAAATATAATTCACTTGGTCATTTGAAAAGAGTATACGTTTTTGCAAGTGAGAAAAATGAAAACAAAGTGTCAAGAAAGATCACCAAGAAACAAACGTATCGATACATTACTTAAACGTATCGAAACGTTTAAGCTATGTACCATTTTAGAGATCGAGTATCGAAACCTTGGCTCAAAGGTATTGATACCTTCAATCTAGACTCAAACGTATCGATACCCCTGGAAAACGTATCGATACGTTGAAGACGAAGACGTGTTTGTTCATGTGAAAAGGTTTGGAACCCTGACCAAGCATCTTAAAGGTATCGATACCTTGAGGCTTGCATCAGCACGTTTGTGATGGACATCATCATTTTTATGTCAACATGTATCGATACAATAGCAAATGTATCGATACCTTCAATCTTTGCAACTCAAACGTATCGATACCCTGAGGACATGTATCGATATCTTTGTAGAAATCAAGTCTGTAATAGCTAGTTTAAACACATTTAATGCCATCATTAATGAAGAAAAATAAAGTCGTTGAAGAGGATTCATTACAGATATAAAAGCAACTATTTTTAAAGATTAAATAGTTTTGTTAAGATTGTTGAAAGGCAATTATTTTTACTAAAAAATATCCTTAGAACATTCTTCTGCAAATTCCTTTTATTTCTCTCTCATTTATTCCCTGTAATTAACCCGTAAAAATAAGGAGATAGTTATCTTCGATGTGAGTGGATTCAACTGAGAAGAGTGGACGTAGACGTATTGTCGAACCACTATAAAAATAGTGTGTTGCATTTATGTGCTTTTCATCTCTCTATATACTCATTGCATGTATCATTAGTTTGTATTCTTAAATTTTTTTTTTAATATCCAATTCACCCCCCTCTTGAATTTTGCCATCTGGGACTTCAGTGAGAGGCATATTGGGAAAGGCATGTAAAATGCGTATCATATTCAACCATTGTCATATTCTCGCTTTGAACTGACTGTTCAAACACTTTAGCTTCTGCATCTTAAGACTCTGAGGGAGGAAGCTGCTTAGGATTGCAGAACTAAATTCTGGCCATGCTAAAGGTGGACTTAACTCTCCTCTATGCTACAAATATAAGGCATACCATTTGTAAGCAATGTCCTAGAGCTGAAACCCCATAAGTTACACAGCCCTAACTGAGGAGCTCCCTAATGTAGTATAAATTTTATTAGATTCCTCAAGAAAGCTCGTTGAGTTTGAGTCGGTTCCAGTCCCAAGGAATGTAGCTGGTTGTATTTTTCAAATTTCTGAAAGTGTCACCATCACTTCCTATTTCTGAGCCGATGGAGCTGGAACTAATACTGAAATAGGAGCTGAAACAGGAGGTGCTGAGGGTTACTGTTGTTGTTGTCTCAATAAGTCTACTATTGTCACTATTGTTTGCTGCATAAGTTGTATCTCTGTTGTAGTAATATTTTCATTGGGGTTTGCTGCCCTCTCAGTTGAACCCTCACCTATATCCTCAACCCTCCTTCTTCGAGGTCGTCCCCGACCTCTAGGTGTCGATTCCCGAGGCACAGAAGATCCTTAATCAGTGGTGTCAGCTTGAGGAGCCCTATTGATATTAATGTGTCTCTGAGGTGGCATGACCATTTAATTCATATGAAATGAGAAGGTTAATCTCTCAGAAAATTTTATAAATCAAATCGAAATCCAAAAAGCAAACCATGTAGATCAGATATCGAAGTAGTGCCTTCCATACAAGTATCCCAGACATATCGCATACAAGACTCTACCCTACCCATACAATCACAGATCTCTAAACCATGCTCTAATACCAACTTTCTCATACCCTATGGTGTAACCAACAGGAGATAAGAATCCCTCATCCCCCTTAGCTACTTAACGATATCAAATGAGAACGTGAACGTGATCACCTATTATTTACAGATTTAATGCTCAACACATAGGAGGGCTTTAAAGCCCGAACATCATCTATAATGCAAAATGAACCCAATCTCTTAGTTAATCCATGTCAGTATCTGATCCACTGGTTTACCCTTATAGACATTTATTACGAAAAAAAAAATCCTACAAAACTAGAGGGAAAAGAGGGGTAAGTCTAGGGAAGACTTAGTGAGTGGAAAGAAATATCAATGAAATCATAAGGAAAATAATTTAATAAAATCTATAGCTTGTACACAATTACTAATTTGGCAAGTTATTCATATGTCGCGAGAATAGTATCATACATGAGGATATAATATGTAAGCAAGCATCATGCATCTATCATCTTTAGCTAGTCTATGTCTAAGGCTACACATTTGATTAGATAGAGGGACAGTCCATACCCAGGACTACACACTTGACCATGCACAGGGACAACTATAACTAGATCTATAGATCAAATCTGTAACACACGCACACGCATGCAACTATATATATATAGATATTTCTATAAACCATACGTGAAAAGTATATAACAAAACCATATTGGCCTTCTCTTGGCCTTGACCCAATTTAGTATGTCTAACACTTCCAATCTTTATCTATCATACAACATGCATCAATTACAAATATCATTTCATCCATAATCATAGCACATATACATATATATTATACATTATACATAGGAAACTCATATCCATCAACAATTTGGCCTTCTCTTGGCCTCAATACCATATAACCTTTCAATGCTTCATCAATTTCTCACAACAGTCTACAACATTCTCACATAGCTTACCATATCTATAAGCATAGACATTATTATGAAATGATATGAAAACACAGACAAAATATAGTTATTCCATTTATAACTTATGAAATTCATAATCAATATTATTTTCAAAAAATTTTTCCAAACAGTTGTCTTTCATAATCTTATAATCATTAAAAAAAATAATGAAACATAAAAAAAAATTCTACTCACAGTGAGCTAGGGTAAGTACAAATGGTCGCTCCCTTGGAGTATCTAACACAAAATGATAAACAAAAGGCGTTAGCAACACAACATCGTCGAACTAAATCGCTAACTCTAATATGACATAACACCTCCCTCTCCTTTATAACACGTATTCACATAACTTATTATTAACCCGCAAATGCAACTTAACTAAATAACCAAGTTTTGTTGCTGCTATAATCCATTACATGCACTACAATCTTAACACCCGCCCTCATAACGCTGAAATCATACATTTTACATTTTAGATATGTAATTCAAATGAAGATTCTCACAAGAATAATATCATTTGCAGTGGACATATAAATAAATTTTATAACGTCCTTTAAAACATGAAAATAATATCGTAACGAAGCTAGAAGGCTTACACAAAGGCTAATTTAGCTCGTAATCGTTTTGATTTTGAATAAATGCAAAAATCTCTCAAATATAAATAGTACCTAAATGATGGTCTCGAGCTATTCTTCAATCCAATCAGCAACATAAAAGTTGTAGAGTGCAGCTCGTGTTGAGGATAATTGATTAATAGTAAGAAACAAAGTTTTAATCGATAGAAAAATGAGTAAAATTGAAGAAATTTAGAGAAAACCCAAAGGAAAGAGAAAAAACCAGAAACTGATGAAAAGAGATGAAGATGGATTACATAAGGAAGCATTGGTCTTAAATACAATTATATGGGGGTAAAAATGACCAATTTACCCTTTGCTCTTCTCCTAATATACTTTTTTTATGCATAACAGCTTGCAACAAGGCTTCTATTCTCACTCATTTAAGCTTTAATTTCCATAACGTTTCTTTCTATGAAATCTTTATTCTATTATATTTTAGTATAAACAAACCACACATCAATTGGATCTACGGATCAATGAGAATTTATCTCGGAAGCTCAGGTGCATAGATGATATCTTCTTATACTAATATCTCTTGGCAAGGCTTCCGTTCTCACTCATATAAGTTCTAATTTTCATGCTATTTATGTATATGAAATCTTTATTCTATCCACTTTCAGTAGAAACAAATCGCGCATCAATCGAATTTCTGGATCAATAGAAATTTAGTTCAGAAGCTCAGGTGCACAGATGATGCCTCAACAGAAGTCCCTCTAAACTCTTCTAATTTTTCATCAAGTTAACCTTATTCCCTTACAAAGCATTAATATGATATTAATGAGTCAATTTAGCACTCGAAAGGATATTTTATGAAAGGATAAAAATGCCCTTTTGGGAGAAAAGACCAAAATACCCCTGAACCTCATGTGCGACAAAACGTTTGCTTCAATTAATTAGCTTACCATGATACTCCCACACAAGTGCGGATATTACACCGTGCTGTCTAACTATTTTAAATTCATAAATTCTTGCCTTTTCTGATTACTGTAGAAATGAGTAAAGTACTTCTCTTGAAATGCCCTCTGAAAATCTATCCAAGTAGGCTTAATACTTAGCTTCATAGAAATATTCTACAACCAAGTGGCAGCACCCTACTCAAGCAGTCTAGTAGCCACTCTCAGATTTTTCTCATTTGACAAGTCCATTTCATTTATATTTTACTGTATAGTTTTCAACCACCTACTTACTTCTAAAGTATCAGTATTCTTACAAAACGGTACACATCCAAGTTGTCTCACTTCCTTAATTAACTTAGATAATTTCTGCACTGGTTGAAAAGATTCATCTTGGGTTTGAGTCAGATTGTATACCAAATTATGCGCTTGCATATAAGTCATGAACGCATTCTAGGTCTCTTGTGACCAAGGAAAGTAAGCGTTATTATCAAGATTCTACATCTGTGGTAGAGGATCCATAGAAACTTGCTCCTCATCAAAAGCAGAAGGTGGAACATAAAATGAAGCTTCCTGATCATCTTGAATCACAACATTCCTCTTGGGTCTACCCTTCCCCCTTTCAAATCGTGACGACATTTCTACATAAAACATTTAGTTTCATCATATCAAATCAAATAAATCAAAATTTGACTCAACTCAAGTTATGGTCCACTAAAAACATTTTCATTAAAATTTCTCAATCATTTGAAAAACTCAAGGAATTGAAACCAAGGAAAATCAAAATGAAAAGTTGAGAACACATAAAATTAAAAGCTCTGATACCAATAAAATTATCATACCCTAACCCTAGGTACCGACGACGTGGTAACCGTCGTAAATCCAAGGGACACAACTATTAATTAGAATACATTTCTAGGATATTCAAGGCATTAAAACCTATTTTTGAAATCTATTTCTAAATATAACAACATATGAGAATTTTTTAAACATATTCAAAACATCTGTATGTCAATATTGGTACAAACTCATTACTCAAACATCTACTTTGAAATGATTTAATACAAACAAAGTCTGAGAGAATAGAATACATAGGTTTCAAAATCATTTATTATAATTTTTTATTCAGTTTGGTAGACCATAATACTACAATATGAGTCAAGTATCTGAAAAAAATTTACTAAAATCTCTTATCATCTACTTTATGGTAGCGCACGACTACTCTAGCCTGAAATAGGGGAGTGAGGGGTGAGTATTTGAGAAAATACTCAGTGAGCAGATAAAAATACAGAAATGAATAACGAAATCTAGAAATATTAAGTGGCATAAGGAAATACAATTGAAAATCAACACTAATTCATTATATAAATCTTTTGTTGGTTTGTAGGATCCCATCTATACTATTTGAAGTTGTATAGCTGAACCGCAATCCCGTATTGGCATACACACCCATGTAAGTACATGATTAGCGTGCTATATAACATGGATATGTTGGATTCTACCTATCTTATCTTAGATTGTATGGCCAATCCTCATCCAAAATTCTATAGATTTCACCTACTCTATTTGAGCTGCATGGTCAATCTATATCCCTGGTTCTATCGGATTTCACCCATTCTATATGAACTATATGGTCAATCCTTACCCATATAAAATTAAGAACAATGGCGCATAAGGCCAAACTATATAAAATGACATACAAGGCTAAAACATCATCAATGACTTACATGGCCAAATCAACATCGATGACTCACAAGGCCAAAACAAAATCAATGGCACTCAAGGCCAAAAATCAATCTCAAAGGCACACAAGACTGAAGGAAGGTTTTACAAGAAAACTCATAGGATCTATATTATTCATTTTATGCATACACATATAGCCAAACAATTTAGCATACATATATATATTAGGGTTTTGAAATTTTTACCCAAAGAAACTTGAAGTCTCCCCTAAGCCTCCAAGCTTGAAGTCTCCCCTAAGCCTCCAAAGGTGTCCACACACTAGTAAGAAGATGATGGAGGTGATGGTGAGGTGTTGGAGACTTGTCTTGTTTGCAAAACAAATTTTGCAAACCTTTTGCAACCAAGGTTGATATATCTACATATATACACACCTAGCTTGCTTGAAGAAAATCGAAAACAAGAGCAAAATCCTTTTCCCCTTTGTTTTCTCCCTTTTCTTCCTTTTGGCCTTTTGAAACAATTTTCAAAAGCCTTAATTCTTCTCACCCGTAGGTTTCCTCTCCTTTTTTTTTTCTTTGTGTTTTGTTTTATTTTTAACAATGAATGAATCAAAAATGATTCCACCCATCTCCTCTCACATATATATGCATTCATATTTATATAAAACAATTCAAAATGGATTAGAATCAATTAAGAGAAGTGGACAATAGTTGGTATGCATGATATGTAAGTAATAAAAGAAATGAAAACAAATGGGAGCTTTTGATTGGCCAATATCTTAATATTATCCAAATAATATTAATACAATAATATTATTACAATTAATAATATTATTAATATTATTATAACATTTTATAATAATATAATTTTTATATATATATATATATATTAATTTATTATCCATTATTATTAATTACACTAATTAATAATACATGGAATTTTCTTGACCATTGGATCAAAAATCAAGGATTAAGAATATTTGTGATGATGGCATTTGGCAAACTACCATAGTGCCAAGTGTCATACAAGTATTCATTTAAATCAAATAATCATTATTATTTAATATTTAATAAATAAATATTTTATTTACTAATAAATGAATACTTAGCAAAATATTTAATAAATAAATAATTTTATTTATTACTCGAGATATCAAAATATATCTTTTCAAGTCTCCATAAATACCATCATGTTTTCTGAACCAACGAGTGCTAACTCTTCATTGTCAAAAAACTGTATTCTTTACTATAAAGAATAAAATTGCCTACTGATCAAATATTGGGGCAATTTATTTTTCGTCAATACGAAATATCATTAACTAAGTTAAGGATATTATTTTGCCCATCATCAACTACTAGTTATTATGTGTGACCCCCTGGATGATGTCTTTATGTATTTTTGATGATGGAATCTTGTGATGATTTTATTATTCAGTTATATGTTTTTGATAATGCCAAAATAATTAAGTTAAATTATGCCTCGTATTTGAATCTAAGTTGATTTAT
>JAVXUL010000003.1:3082931-3098828 GCA_035590515.1 Trichilia minutiflora | reverse complement strand
AATCAATTTTTTAAACATAATTAAAAATGTTATAATTATTCAAATATATTCAAATCACATGTAAATCAACATCATATTTCAATATAAACTCCTTTTAAATACTTCTCATTATAATAAATATTCGTTTCAAATCAACTCCCTACAATAAATATTCAATAAAGGAAAATAGAAAATTTTTAATTATTTAATACATTTGAAACGAATATAAAAATACACAAGTATTTTTAAACAACATTTAAGGAAGAAAAATAATAAAAAAAATATCCATTCACTACTTTAAGATAGGGAATTACTCTCCTCACATCCTCATTATGTTAGAGACTTTCTAATCAAAGCTCCTGTATCAAATGTTGAAGATGATTTTTGAGCCCCTCTTTGCTTAATTATTATTTATCCGCAATTCTTTTCTTTTGATTCCTCTCAAATCGACAACCAATACTCCGATTAGATGATGATTCCAAGCTTTGGTGTTGATTCTTAAAGTGATTTTATAAAGAACGACGATGATTAATGGATATTTAAGTGAAAAATGGTTTTGAATTTAAAAACAAAGAGAAAAGTTATAAGTAGGAGGACGAAGAAGAATGGGAAAGATGAGCACCTATTACCTATATTTGATATCCATGAAATGATCAAAATATCCTTGAAAAATTACACTACAATGTTTGTCAATATTTATAAGTATCAATACTTTTATCCTGAAATGACTCATTATAATCCGTCTTGAGTTCCAAAGTATCAATATTTGTTCTCAAAGTATCGATATTATGACTTCACTAAACTGTTGCAACTATAATATATCAATATCTTTTTCGAATGTATAGATACTTAGACTTTATTATTTATAAGGGGGAATTCTAAATTCCCCCCTAACATTTGCCTTAAATACAATCACCCCCCTCTTCTCCCTGTTGACAAAATCTAAACTATCAATTACAAAAAATGAATGGATGAAATTTTGCCAACAAAGAGGGGAGGGGGGTGATTATATTTTGGGTAAACAGAAAGGGGGAATTTGGAATTACCCCTTATTTATAATGACCCCAAAGTGTTGATATTATCTCTTCCAAGTATCGATATCTTATATCCTGAACACAACGTAATGTTATCCCTGTACATTAATATTAATACTTCTCTCTGTATCGATATCTTTAATCGTTGGATATAGCACAACGAAACTTACGTGTCCAAGTATCGATATTTTCAATCTTTAAAGATAAAATATCCATACTTTTTAATTACGTATTGATACTTACGACCTTTTATATAAAGAAATCAATATTTTTTCTTATATATATCAATACTTGTATTTTTTTCTTATTAATCTAAGAGTTATCATTTCTAATACTTATAATTTTTTATCTGAATATTTTCACAAACCCATAATATATTAATGAAAAACTTTTTTTAAATTTTACAGAAACCATAAAAATTATTTTTTAATCGAAATCAATTTCAAAATTAAAAATTCAATTTTTTTTACTATAAAATCATTTAATATTACACATATTTTCTATAAAAGAATTTTCAAATGACAATTCTCCCTCTTACTTGAATTATATACAATAACATGCATACAAACAAATGAAAAAAAAAATTATAATACTTATTTATTTAAAAAACAGGATTCACATTATGTATTTGAAACTTTCTTTTGAGTGGGATACTCACTGTAAGATAGGCTCGAAGTTTTGTTCGTATACGAATCCTCTAAAACCTTTTATTCATTATTCTCGATACTTTTACTAACGTAGGATGTCTTAAAATTTTATGTCTGACTGAAAACTTTCACTAAAAGGTGTTAAGATTCCACGCTATACCGTATAGATCTTGACTTTCATGGACTTTAATTCCTGTGAGTCTTGATATTTATTTGTGGGCTCGCCGGTATATATTTTTTTAAATATATATTAATATATATATATATATTTTTTTTAATGACCAAATAGGATTTCCATCATGATACATGTACCGTTCATATTACCGAATCACTTCCACTTTTTTATTTTATATTTCATATATTCCAATCTCATACACATTCCTGCAAATAAATATAAATTCAACTTAGAAGATTTGACGCCCGGACCGCCCGGTTGCCTGGTTTCGAACGAACTTCTCTTATGTTAACGCGTGGGCTTATTAGCTTACATCCGGTTGTAATATATTAGTATTTAAAATAATAATAATAATAATAATAATAATAATAATAACTTTTAAACTTTTAACCTCACCAACGGATTTACGCAATTAAATTATTTGTCTAAGAACTTTTGTTGTGTGTTCATGATTTTATAAAAAATTCAAATTTTTTGCCACAGAAAAAAAATCACAAAAATATATTTTATTGTTGAACATCAAATTAATGTTATTGGGATTTTTAAAAAATAAATTTAAACAAATCACACATATATATTATATTTTATAATATGACCATTAAAAAATAATAATATTTTTTTATTAAATTCTTCGTATCCCAATAACAATTTTGATGGCCAGTTTAAGAGAAGATGCTGTTAAATCAGCAAATTACATTGTTGGGTAGGAAATAGTAATATATAAATAATTAAAGTTTTATAATATATTCAGTTTGTATTGTGTATATATATATTTTAAAATTTATAGAAGAATTTAAAATTACAAATAAAAAATTATAATGGTTGTAACTACAATTAATGCACCTTAATTCTATCCAATGATTTATTGATATTTTGGTAGTTTTTTATGATTCAATGTGTGCATTAACTTTTTGTGGTATATCTTGCCCTTAAGTATATATTGTCAAATTTCCATTATAACATCTAAGCAAATGGTAGATGGGATTAGTTGTTCAAATGATTGTAAATATTAATGGAAGGTACAAGAAAATAAATAAATAAATAAACAGAAGCAAAGATATTGCATTTTTCACTTAGATTATGTTCATGTGTTGAATATTGTTCACTTCTATTTATTTTAAAAGAAAATTTATAAAATATATTTAATGAAGCAAGTTTCTAATGAGATTCACTAACTCTTTAATTAATATTTAATAATTTTGAAATCCATTTAAAATTATGATAATTTTATTGTGTTTTCAAATAAAATTTAATAAGTGTTTGATAATAATATTAATTTTTAATAAATTTTACATATTTTTATATTAATATCTAACATTTAAAAAAATTTATTTTAATATTAATTTTTGTAGTGGGTATCGGCTCCTCAAAAGAAGAAATTAATTATTAAAGTTTGCTTCATTGATTCGCTTTCTGACATTAAGAATTAATAATGATCCTATAATTAATTTTATAATTATAGAGAAGAACAGATTAATCAGGATCATAATAAGTGGTATCCCTGATAATCATTCTCTAAATAGTAGTATTACTAAGAGGCTATTGGAGATAATTTTTTAAGATTTTAAAATTGGCTTTTATTTCTTTTTTAAAAAGTTTTAAAATTAAGATAAATTTTTTAAAAAAATTATTTGATATAATAATTAAAATAATTTTTTTATTAAAATTATAAAAAGAGTATTTAATTTAATTAAACTAAAATATTTTTAAAAAAAATGAAAATGATATTTTTAAAATAAAATAAATATAATTTATACATTTAATGAGAAGAGAGAGAGCTTCTCCTTTCTAATTTTTTTCAATTTTTTTTATATATTTTAAATATAAAAATATTTTTTATAAATATTTTTTATCTGTTTGATATAATTTTTAACAAAAAAAATTAAAAAACACTTTAAAATCTGTGTCAAACAGACACTAATTTCATAAAAATTAAAAAATGACATTTTTTAACTATTTTAAAATTAATTATGAATAAAAAAATCTTAATTAATTTAATTAAAATTTTATATTTTAAATTTAATTTATTTTAATTTAAAGTGTAATTATATCTTAATTTTGTATTATTTTAACTTTCGAATTAAAATAAATTAAATTTAAGGATAAAATTTAAAATATAAATTTTTAGTCAAAAAAATTAAATTTTTTTAGACGTAATCAATTAAAAAATGTAGTCAGTTTTATACTTTTTTTAAAAAAAATATATATATTAAAAAAATCAAATTAACTATTTTTTTTACAAAATGGCTAACAAAATGGGGCCTCTGGTCTTAAAATAATAAAAAAAATAGCTACCTGTTTTTGACTTTATTGAAACGTATTATATCAAAATGCTCGAGATTATTAATATTCCATAATTATTAAATTAAAGCCGACTATTTTTTCTTTTAAGTATTATCACATAGACAAACTTTTATAGAACTCATTTATACACATTAATATGATAATGTTAAACCATTATTTGAATATTTAAGATAATAAAACAATTTTTAAATAATAAAATTAACATATAAATAATGTGAAATTAATCTTTTGTGATTTTTATTTTAAATTGTAAAAAAAAACACTCCAAGAACAGTCGTATCAAAATTAGAGGTGTCTAACGGGTCGGATCGGCCCGGCTCGGTATGTCAAAAATCGGATCCGAACTGATCCGGATCACTGTTCATACGGTCCGGGCCATTTCGGGCTAATATAGACGGTCCGATTCAGTCCGGTTCCAGAATTTCGGAACCGCGAAACCGGACCGTAACAGGCCCGAAACTATTTCGGGCCCGGCTGTTTGGCACCGTGTTGAACCGGCAAGTTGAACCGGCCCGGACCATCGGTTCAACTCGGGTCAATTTTTTTTTTAAATTTTTTTAATTTAAATATTTTTTTAAAAATATTTTTATAAATTAAAAAATTAATAAAACCGTAACCGGACCGAAATCGGAACTAAAATCGAACCGGAACCGGAACCGTTTGACGAATCGGCCCGGTCCGACCCGTTACTGTTCTACTTCCGGTTCCGATCCGGTTCCATGAAATTGGAACCGTTGAACCGGCCCGACCTGGCCCGTTACTGTTTTCAATCCGAGTCGATTTCCGATTCGTTACTGTTCTACTTCCGGTTCCGATCCGGTTCCATGAAATTGGAACTGTTGAACCGGCCCGACCTGGCCCGTTACTGTTTTCAATCCGAGTCGATTCCAGTTTCATAGAACCGTTGAACCGGCCCGACCCCGCCGGTTCAGGGTCATTAGACACCCCTAATCAAAACTATTTCTAGAAGTAGCTAACCAAAATAATTTACAAAAATATAAACTTAGAATCATAAGAATAGGATTAACATCCAAACATTTAACAAGCCCATAACCCTCAGGGTTGGTCTGGTAGGTTAAATCTAGTATTTTGAAGGTGCCAAGTTTAATTCTCATTTCAGACATCTTTTTACGAAATATTTAAGAAATTTAAGGAGTTAAATTAAGGTTTTATTTTATATTTGATATCACTATGTGTAATTTTTGTGTACACATCCTACGGTATAGAACGATTATTAGATGATCTATGAGATCCCACTTTCAAGGGATGCGTCGCTTTAATAGAACGTACGAGTTTTTCTATTTTCGAAAAAAAAAAATCTAACAAGCTCATGAATATTTTGATTAGTTTAAAAAGTTTTAATACATCATTTTGTCACCATATATTACTAACACATATATTAACACTCGATGAGGCTATTATAAACCATATTAATAGAACTTGTTTTGGTATACCTAACTTCTACCCAATAAATATAATTTATTTGGCAATGACAATATCTAAATTAATAAATATGAAAATGAATAAAAATTCATAATTTAATTAGAAAATATGAAATTTGACTTTGAGATCATAAATTCTGAAAATCTTAATAAAAAAAATTAAAATTTTAATTTAAAATATTAAACATAAAATTTAGAATGTTTTAACATTTAAATTAGATACTAATTAGTGACACAAAAATATACACTGTGGTGAAAAAAAATATAGTATATGTATATTTTTTGACAAATCAATTAAAGTAGACTGACAAAAATTCTTATGGGTATATATAAAAAAAAATATATTTTTAAATATTAGATAATTATCATTACACTTGGTAGAAAACACTATAAAATATTAAATGAGTGGAGTGGTTGAATTTTTGAACAAATATTTTGTAAAGAAATTAATCACAGTAAGATTCACTGAAATTCACATGGGTTAGAAGAAAAGGACATCCCTAAATTCTTTTTTTCCAAAACAAAATATCCTTTCACCTTTTAAAAAAAATATATGCCACTTACAATTCTGATGAATCAAAGTGCTTTTTAATTCTTGATATATTGTTTTTCCAAGCTGGAATGCACTAATAATACTGTATGATAATGATAAAAATAACATATGGGATTTTCTTTTTTGATTTCATGTATATTCTCTCTTTCGGATTTGTATGGTCTTGGTTGTCAGCTGCCATGATATATATTATATATTTAATATTGGAAGATCCTATCATATATCCATTCAATGTGAGATCTAAAAGAAAATTTATTATTGAGTCATGAAAAAATACAAATCATATCTCTGAATCTTCAAGCTATAACATCCCAAATGGCTCAGATTTTATTTAAAACTGTTTCTATCAATAATGTCATCACCACCTTCCCACGTCCAATCTATCCATTTTGCAAGTTGTTTCCTTACAATTATAGCATTGAAAACGCAAATTTTACAATTTAAAAACAAGATTTTTAACTTAAAATTATTGAGTTAAAAATTATATGATAAATGAGGAATGTGGAAATTGCTAATTAGAACTATATGTTCTAAAAACAAATTGTACTTGTTTGTTTGGGTTGATTTCAATTAATTTTTACATATTATTTACTAGTTCAATGAAAAAAAAAAAATTGGCACCAAAGCCAAGGTTAGGTGAGAAAGTCCAATAAAACAATGCCATTTAAGTCTAAATTAGTTGAAAATATGGTAAGCTATCTAACTTTGGAATGAGAACGACATGGACCTCAACGCTTGATGCTGCCTCTCAGCCCAAGACATTGACCATGAGAAAATAATGGCAATTGGATTATACAAAATGAATTATTGTTGTCCTTTGTTAGATACGTGACGTGTAGAGTTCTAGATAAGGTTATGGTATGGAATTTCCGGATAATTTGGCTTTCTCTTTTATGTGTTGATTAATTCACAACATTGAATATTCAACTTCAAGCTTGTTCACATTAGCCCACCAATTATATATCTTGCAATTGGAAGGTAAAAAATTGGAGGCAGTAGGCCTGTGGACTCCATACCTGCTGAAAACGAAACTATTTCATATTTAATTTAGATGATTTTTCCAAGTTATGAGATCATTAATAGAAGAAGAATGGCAAGATTTCGCATTATATAGAAGTTGAATATGGGAAAACAAATTTTTTTAATAAATTTTAAATTCTAGTGACTTTGTCGAGAAAGACAAGTTATGGCATCTATCAAATTTGATTTTGTTGGGTAACGAGGCTCCATATTAATATTTTGTCCATTATGTGATTAATTGGAATAACTTTGGTGGGCCTAAGTACTTTGGATTAAAAGAGGACACCCACAACAGAAATCTGTTCTAAGTACAGCTTCAATCGAAAGGGTATACCCGAATAAACATATTAAAAAAACCCACCACTTCATCCTCTTATTAAACCTTGTTTTAAGTATATATAATGAAAGAGAAGGGTGAGATGGTCTGATCCGAAATCTGAGAGGAGATTCGAGCTTCGGAGTAATTAGTGAGAATAAATCGATTATTTTTCAAGAGCAATTATTGCTCTTTGTAAACATAAATCTTAAAACTCATGCGATAATTGAACTTTATTTTCATATAGAAGTCTAACGAATTATTGACCAATAATATTATCATTAGAATAAAAGTAGATATCATAAAAATTTATGATATTGGATCCAACGATTTAGTTCATATAATATATTTACTAATTTTTGACGGCTAATATTATCAAGGAGTTCGTGAAAGCCCAAATCATCTACTAAAGCCGAAAGAAAATGCCAAACTGAGTACAAATTTATAATTAGGGGGCTAAAACTCAAATAATTAATATGATGGATGCCGATATTTTTCACGCACTTATTTGTATAGTAATTCCTCAATTTTGAATTTTTTGACAACTATTATTTTATTATGAGTAAAATAATTAGATTTTTTTTAATAAACTTTAGTTATCATTTTTTTTGTTTATGTTATTTATGCTCGTAACTGATTTATGGATGAGTGCTCTTGGAGTATTTGGTTTCTCTCTTAATCGATAGGTTTATAACTTTGTTTTTCAAAGAATTTATACAACAAAATATCTTGAATTTAAGACTTTCTATATTAAAAATATTATTTTAGACAAAAATATTTATGTTTGGATGACAACTCAAGATCAGTCTTATGAAAATATTATATTTTATAAAGAGGTTCTTTCTTATAAATTTTTTTATAGATAAATTATGATTAAAAAATCCCTGGTTTTGTCATTTAAACTATTTGAAGAGTGACTTATTTCATATTAGAAAAGTTTAGATATAAATAAGAATTAGTTTTCTATAAATTTAATTATCACATTAAATTCCCAACTTGACTCTTATCCTAAGTGTTATCACATCATGATCCTAGTTGATAAAGTATGTGAGCAAAGAGCAGATGAGATAAGAAAAGTCATTAGAAGTTAGGTTAATCTCTTGCTGTTGTTAAAGTGTTATTGTGGGAAGTGTTGGTCAAGCTCCACATAAAGAAACTTGACAAGGTTGGAATTGACGGATTCTTGTTTTGTTTGTTTTGTTTTTATAATCCAAAATCTAAATAAATATAAATATATAAATTTGAAATATGACGAAGTTTGATGAAAATATTTTTAAATTTATAATGAGATAAATTGATTGAAAATTTAAATTTATAATGTTTAATAAAAAAATTTTGACTCAGTTTTCATTTAGATTTAATTATCAAAATTTCATTTTTACAACATCAGTACAAACCTATTTAGCTTTTCGTACCTTTTATTTATTTTTTCTTTTTCTTTCATCTTTAATTATAACTCTTCATTGAGTTTCTTGAGAATATCGATTCACAAATATTCTGCATGTATATCATGTCCTGTAGCTGCAACCATTGTGTTTTCTCCTTTTAAATACTTAAAAAAGATAATATTATCAATATAAATTTTGATGCATAAATTAAAATAATAATTGAGGTGATACAATTATATTAAAATAATATTAGATATATAATTTTTTTAATGTATAAATTGACATGACACAATACTATTAATTGTCTTATAATACATGTTATTTATTATTAGTAATTGTATTAATTTTATATTTTTATTAATCAATAATAATATATTATATCAATTTGTTTCGTGAATTTATATCCTTAATACCATTCATTAAATCATTATCAGATATCATCTATAATTTATTTTTTTTTTTCATTTTTGTGAATTCTTTAAATCTTTTATAAAAATATAAAATACATAATAAAATTTTTTTCATAGTCTTTTTAAAAAATATAAAATACATAATAATATAATATTATTTTTAAAATTTACATATAATTAAATTTACATAAGAGTTTACATAAATAACATAACTTTAAAATAAAATGAATTTTTTTTCTTGAGATATGATTCATGTCAAATCTTTTATATCATTTAAAACATTTTACTGTTTCAACAAGCAACCACATTATTAATGTCAAATTGGCTATTATATTATCATCTATGAAAATCAATAAGCAAATTAAAAAGAGCCATATATAGTACTTATTAATGTTTAAAATTTTTTCAAAAATATTTTCGAAGCCCTAATAAATTTTCAGTATGAAACCGTTAATTCCTTCTGCTTTGTTAATTGCAAACTTAATATTTAGATACATGAAGTCATAATGCAATATACAAAGTTAGATTAAAAGAAACAGAAGATATCATACATACATATTCCTAGCACCAACGAAATCTCTCCGGTGTGCTAAATCTTTCTTTTTTCTTTATATGAAATTTTGTGATGGTGGAAATTGCTTTAACAAAGCCAATTGCCATTTCACATTTCTATCCGATTAGATATTCAGTGATTTGTAGTGCTCTCCGCTGTGATTTCCTCTTTGGTTTGATCAGGATTTTCTTCATCATTATCATTATTATTATTATCATCATTATTATATCCTATTAAACTTCTATCGATCACTTCTTCTTTGTTCTTCCCCCACAACACACTGTAGAGACCACCCACCAACAAAACAGCACCACCAACACTGCAAAACAGTTAAAAACAATCAGCTTAATACACAGACAAGATCGTGGCAAACATTTGCACTTAAAGTTTTTTCTGTACGAGTGTGACTTTAGTTGTGTAAGAAAAGAAAGGGATATTTACTTCCCCCAATAAAGGGTTTCTTTCCAAAGGAATACTGAGAAGATGGCTGTTATAATAAGTGCAAATGGTGTGAAGATTGCTGTGAAAACTGGTCCCTTTTTCTCTATGGCCCAAACTTGTAACCAGTAAGTAATGCCGTTTACAATCACTCCCTGCCACATTTCAAATAAATAGTCAGCTAGAAAGATAAATATATTTATATACACAAATGTTTTTTATTTTATTAAAAGTTTACGTTTGATTTTTTAAAAAAAAATTTTATGTTTGTAACTAGAAATCTGTATAAGCATGTTGGTTTGGTCTATATATTATTTACGCAAGAAGTTGTCAATTCTGATGGGAGAGGACGCAATATATATTCCATTAATTAAAGTCATAAACCAATTATTTGATAACCATAAAAACAAAAAGATCAATGAGAAAGATATTATTCATTTTTTATAGAGAATCATATATAGTCATTTTGGGGCAAAAAAATCTCCCACTTTTCCCAAGAGAGAGCTTGTGCTATTAACTTTTAATCCTTGCTGTTGATTTGATAATATAAACCAATCCAAAGTATCATGATAAGTTTGTGAATATATATGTTGTAGGACATAATTACTCATATATGGTTGTCTCTGGTAAAAGCTAGCTATAGCACTTGTGTTTTGTGATTCTAAAATTAATTCAGTATAAATTATTATTGAAGCCTTAATTATCTTACAAAAAGCAATATGAACAGTCTTAATAGAACTATATTCTAATAACTACCTGTCTCAAAATTGTATTATTATAATCATACTTTTATTTGAATTATTGATTAATGCAGTAAATGATACCACATTTTTAAGTAAGGCTTATAGTTAGTCTTTATTGATTTATTTGATAAATGCATCGGATTGGATTTATGTAGATATGGGTACGAAGGATATTGAAAGAAACTTACACAATAGGCCACAGAAAGAAGATGAATATCCCACCCAAGCTTCCAAGCTGATAGATTTCTCTCAGAAGCGACAGCCCAAAAAGCTGACTGCATGCAGCTGAAGAAACACTGCAGAGTGGTAAGTCGAATTTTGGCCGGATATTGCTTAACTATGGGTCCCTATAGAAACATATAAAAGAAAGAAGAAGATGAATTTATAGTAATTACATTGACATATGTAGAAATGAATAAAAAAAAAAATTATTATGTTTTTGTAATTAATTGAATACCTGCAAAACAAGCCATAAAGACCAAGCTGTGTTGGCTGAAATCATGATTAGAGCACCTTTTATCCACTCTCCAACGGAGCTACTTTTTGATGCTGATGATGAAACAGAAATTTGCTGTTGAATTTCTGGGTACCAATTCATGAACTTTAGTGGAGGTCCCTTAACAAAAGCAAAAACCAAGGCCCCTGAAACGCTTAGAACAGAGCCTAAAACCTTGGCAATTCCATGCAACTGTGTCGTGGAAATCCTCTCCATCCTGAAATTTTTTAACACAATTATGATTATTTTTCTGTCAGGAAAAAAAAATTCAATCGAGAAATTAAATTCATTTTTTACCTGAAAAAACTAGCAAGGACAAAAGTGATGGCAGGAATTGTGTTAGTAGTTGCAGCGGCAAATGTGGCTGTGGTATAGTTGATTGCAACACAGTAGAGATTTAAACTAAGAGTGAGCCTGAAATGTGTGCATATATGAGAACATTATCAAACACCAAATATTTGATTCTGGCTTAGAAATCAAATTGAAACAGATGACCAATTCATATACCCAAATAGTGAAACCACGAAAATCTTGAAGAGTAAGTAGTATGATAAAGGCGTGCTCTTCTGGCTGCAAATTATGTACAGAATAATATGATCAATAAGCTTAGCTATCAAGCACGAAAATGGCTGTAGAACTAAAGAAAAAAATACATGATCTCTATAATGATCGATTTTAAGCAACCTTCCAAGGAAAAAGGCAAATGGAGCTAAGGCGAGAGTAGCAAAAGCTTGCCGATAGACCACAAACACAAAAGGGTTCATTCCTTTAGCAACTGCAGCCTTGGAGAATAAGGCCAGTCCTGCATAAGCAAACTGGATCAGAAGCATAATGATGTAAGGCTTTTGGCCCTTTGTAAATGCATTTCTGCATAGTAAGCTCTTCATTTTGCTACAATGTGTTTTGGTTGCTTGTGGTGGGGTGTATATTTTAGATTCAGATGGAAACGGTTTAATATATAGAGCATGGAAGCACTTAAAAAATTTTTCGTAGGAAAAGCACTTTTTTCCCGACTGCTACTTGCCAATTGCAGCATCATGTAATATAAATATTAAAATGGAATTAAATTTAACGTAGATATTCATTGATGAAAAGCTCCGTACTCAGCCATTTTTGCCTTTGGACAAGGATGGAGGACCAATAGACACACAAAGTGGCCCCTTCCGTGTGTATATAAAAATTCAGGTCCGAATATCATTAACTTTTTGAGGTACAAACACATAGGAAAATAACGTTGTTGTTTTTAAAAATTACTTTTGTAAAACAATATTACATTAATTCCCTGCGAATTCATATTTAAAGTGTTATAAACGTCTGCATTAGAAAAGTACTATATAAGTAATGCTTAAAACATGATCGAATTCGAAGCAAACAATATCATACACCGTGTTCTTCGGTTATATTGAGTGGTCACCTCATTCATTTTAATTTTAATTTTAATTTTTCTCTATGTATAACTTCAAGAGTGTTCTCTCACACACTCATCTCTATGAAGAGGTGACCTATATAACTTAACTTACTACAGTGGCTGGCCAAAAGACAAAAAATCTACGAGCACTAACAAGGTTGCCATGATCTTGATCACCATTAATTGAAGTGCTGCCATGTGTCTATTATTTTTATAGGGAACCATACCCTACCGAAATAGTTTGTTTGGTTCCTTGTATTAATGTCAGCTAAATTTAGAAGTCTTCAGCACAATCATGAAAATGCTGGGACTGTAGTAGTGCTGTGGGATAAGTTTTGTTGACGAAGATATAATTATTGAAAATGCTTTTTCTTTAATTGCTTTTTTTTTTTTTTTAATCTGCAGATTTTGTCCATAGAATATGCTTTTTCCTATTGAGAAATTAAAATAACATGGGCAATAAAGATCTATATGGTTCTAAAACTAAGTTTAAGATTGGTTTAAAATGGAATGGAGTTTTACTGCAAGCAAAAAGTGATGTCAATGAGGGAATATATATTCTGGAGCTCAGTATATTTCATAAGAAATCAAAGCCGGAGATAAAGGAAAAGCAAAAGTGAAAGTGAAAATGTGTTGTAGTGCATGTCATGCAAGATTTCTCTTTTCCCTTTTTTTATTTTAGAAATTTTTTTGTATTAACCTTTTGAGAGAAAAAAGAAAGAACAGAAATAAAATTAGGAATAACTGACTTGCACCCTTTGTCCTTTTTCTTGGAAACGACTCACACTTAAGATAAGAATTAAAACGAAAAAGAAAACTGACCCAACACAAGTTAGTTAATAGACAATTCATTAATCAGAAAATGGATATAGAAAGATTTTTCTTCTGTTAAATTAAGAATAGAATTCTTGTAGGTCAAAAATCTCAAGTTTAAACATAACTTGAAGGCTAAAATTAACTAAAAAATTTTAGCGACTCAATTATTTTCTCAAAAAGTAGCAGAGAAATTAAAAAATGCGTTTGAAAATCAGAGTATATTGGCTCCCATACTGATAAGACTGCCGTCAAGTCAAGTTAGAAACAAAAATCTGCAGATCCCATAAACACTGAACTTAGTTCTTCTAAAATAAAAAAAAAAAATAATTCAATACAGTTGGAAATAATAGTAGGTCAATAATATTGAATTGAGTTGTTGAAACCGAGAATTTTATATTAATAGATTTATGGATTATGTTACAACGAAATTGATATCAACGGTATTTTAAAACAAAAATATTGAACTCAACGGATTCCCACAGACGACACCTGACTATTGATGAATAATGATAGTATCAGAAAATAAAATGGAATAAAACAAATAAAAGTCCTGCTAATTTGGCACACAGTGTTGACAATTGTAGCGGGAAAAGATAAATTAAAGTTGCAATTCTTCGTGAATTCTCTATTATTGTTTCTGCTGGTAACTTTGGCAGAGCAATATGTGTGAAAGAGAACCTGTGGCATTCAAAAGCTTGCTGGAGTTTTATTAAAAATTAATATTATTTGTTTGGATTTTTTTCGTTAAAATCCAGTTCAAAGATTAAGTCTATTTTCCAGGCATGATATCTTCTCATAAAATCTTTTAATACGGTATTATATTGAGACTTTCTTTTGCATCACTTATAACAGTATTATGATCTCGGATAATCCGTTCGAGATCAACGGACAAAGAATTTTCCTCGAGTATCCCCCGTCAAAAACAGCTAATCAATATCCGTCTCGAGGAATCTATGATCGGGGTCTTGGGGTACACGTGACAAGAAGCAGTACCACGATATCCACGTCTACGATTTTCGTTGCAGGCTCTTAGGACACGTTAGCTGCATAATAACATGTGTCCGCAGGTACAAAAATACATGGTCCCAATATAATTGAATCCGAGAATCATGGCAGGTACGTTCTATGACATTTTTGTAACATTTTAACTTTTACAGTAGAGAGAGAAACACCCAACACACACATAAAACATTCTCTGAAATTCTTTTATGATTTCGTCTTGTTTTCCTTATCCTCACACATAAGCAAAACCTTCATTGACTTAGGCATCGAAGGATTTTTGCCGAGAAATCGACTTTATCCCTTAGATTTTCACTGTTTTGCAGTTACAGCTATCAGAGTTCGGGAGAGAAGATAAGTTGGTGCTTGAGGTTGAAGACGACCGCAACTTCTTGCATCAACATTTGACGCCGTCTGTGGGAATTGGACAAAAAGTCATAAAAGCAACTAACTCCAATGAGAATGACGAACACCAGAGGATATTCGATCAGGAGGCATGTGTCAGAGAGGAGAAATGTAGACGGAGACTCCATTGATGCTACTACTGTAGCAGAGGGGGTAGATAACCTCTTGCATGAGATTCCGGAGCATAAGAGCTCCCGGTCCAATGCTGGAGAAGGACATGCACAAAGGTTACCCCATTTCGAGGATACGAAAGAGATGACTCGCCTGCTACAGTTGCTCCAAGACAGCGAGCAACGACATGCAAAGAAGGATCAGCAAATACAGATGCTGGTCAAGGAGATGTTGGAGATGAAAAAGGTAATGCAGCTCAGTATATGGGATACAAAAGTGCTAGATAAGGGTACAAAAGTGCCAGAGAAAATGGTGGAGAGCAGTTTTCCCCGGCCAGAAGCCATGGCGGGGAACGGTGAAGGAGAAAGAAGGAAACCCCGATTCAAAAAATACACAGCAGCAGAGAAAGGAAAGGGTAAGGATGTCGAGGAGCCTCACTTGAGAAAGGTGGGAAGTAGGGAGACATGCATACCTCTCCACATGTATGAGAAGCATCATCCTGGATCTACAAGAATATCTCAAAGCCCAGATACTACTTATAAAATACCGGATGAGATCAGTTTACCCTTGAGTGATATGAGGATAATGTTGGAGCAGAAAAGAAGGAGAGAATGTAAAACTCTTAGGTATAAACATTCGTGTCGTGAAGAAGAATGGGAG
>JAVXUL010000003.1:3068668-3080770 GCA_035590515.1 Trichilia minutiflora | reverse complement strand
ATCTATTGTTCTAAACTATAACTTGGACACCGTGCGCTTGCGGGTTTCTAATACGTATTTCAAATAAATACGCAACACCCCTCTTGAATTTGAATTCCCTCCTTTTAAAAAAAGTGTTTTTGTCCTTTATAAATTGTAATCTTTTAGTTTTTCAGGAGTTTCAGTTTTTCTAGACTTCCTAGGTAACCTATCCTCTCAGTAGATGAAGTTTAGAAGCACCAGAATAGGTTCCAAGCTGAGCTGGCTGGTCAAAATCGCGAAATCTTGAAGTCCAGATTTTTTTCGCGCTATGGTCTTAACCGTGCCCAAGGCTAGTCTCGCAACTAAGGAAGTCAGGGACTATGCATTTTATTTTCCTGCTCCTGCTTAGCCGTGCCCATGACTAGTGTCACAACTAAGGAAATGAGCTGTTTTCTTCTTTTCTGAATAGATTTTTTTAACTTTAAAATCATCAAAACTTCATTTCTTTCAACTTCTTCTTTATCATTGATCCTATTTAATATTATAAAAATACAAATTATATAAAATCTACCCATTAAACTCAATTTATCACCATAAATAAGAAAAATAAGTAAGAATGTTATAAATAAAATACAAACTAATAAATTCGTCGTCTATATAATTGCATTTGCATTTCTCTTTTATCTCTAAGTATTGGTTCAAGTTATGTCTCAAGAGATATCAACCAGTGAGCCATGACATATATACATAACCAAGTTGTCTCAAGTTATGATTGCATTTGTATTTCTTTTTTATATAGAAGTTTTGTAAAATGCAGATAGTGGTTTCTGTTTCTTGTGTGGTGTCCATTAATCTCTCTTTGATGCTCCAATGTTTCGGTTTAGTGCTTTTGATGAAAACTGACACTTCTACACATGTGATAAAGCAGACTTCCCATTACATTCACAACCAGTCACTTGTCAAATTGATCAGAATAAAGCCACTTCTTCTGCAATCTTGGCTACTGTAGCGCCTCAGCTTTTCTGCGATTCTTATATTGCAGGGAAGAACTTTTCTGTGTACATTTTAATCTGCTTGCTGCAACAGTAATTGCAATGTTTGAGTCAATGAGAAAATCATGAACAACGAAAAAATATTGATGCTAAGAACTCCCAAATGCTGCCATGCATATCCTTTTCGTGGGGGAATTAATTGACAACATTTTTAACCACGTGACAATAGTGAGATAATGACCACTGTGGCTTTTTCTCTCTTAATTTCTTCAAGCCATTAAAAATTGGTTGATTTTAGATCATTATCTCAGAAAATCAACCTGCTGATTGAAGAAATTATTGTATGCAGATGGAGACCTATCATTAGAAGCCCACCAGACTTACTCTACCGACACAACATTACATGGCGCTGCCAGCAATGTCTACCAATACTTTTGCTTGCCTCTTACTGGAATCAAATAGATCCACTTCTATTGAAAACGTGCCTTAAATATGCAAATAACTTTGTTGACAAAAATTTCTTATAGTGTCGAAGTTTTCTAGAAAAGATTTATTTTATTTTTTCAAGATATCAAAATCAAACTTCTATTGTGTTCAGCATTTTGTGGGAGCAAGATTAATTTCTACCGCTCAATACCACCTTGCCCTCGATCGCCAAATAGACCTCGATTTCAGTTTTCTAATTATAGTAGTAGAAATATTAAAATTTGTATGCATCTAGTTCGTCATACTGTTACCAATCAATTAACTTGATTGTTTATCAACTGTTTGATGGAACCAGTGATTAAGTCAATCAAATGATAGAAAATATATAAAATAATATTAATTATTTTAATTTATTTAATCTAATTTAAATTTGGTATGTACTAGACGATGAGTTATGATACAGGACATTATAGAAACACGATCAAAATATGTTATTATGTTTTTCAGTCGTGTCTCACATTTTCAGGGATCAAACACTGACTCGATCATCAAAGTTTTCTTATGCAAGTAAACCTGAGAAGATTGAGATTGAGGATGACAATTGACCAAATACAGCTAGCAGATTTTTTAAACTGAATGAAAGCAAACCTCAGTGTTTACAGCAATATATATAAGAGTTTGATATAATATTTGAAATTTTGATTAGTTATAATTTTTTCATTACCTGTATAAATTTTCGTTTTTATAAGGAAAATTTAGGTACATTTATTAATTTGGTGTTTTATTATCCTGTATTTTTAAATAAATTATTTTTCTTCAAAATAATTAACTGCAGCAGAAATTATGTATAAACATAAACTTCTAACTGGTACAGCAAATTTCTGTCGACACTGACTCAATTGAAAGTGTCACTTATAAACAAAGACATATCATTAAAAAATTATTTTATAACAAGTCAAATGAACATAATCTTATCAGGAAATACAAGGCTACCCTTTTCATCCAAGTTCGTTCACAAAGTATAAATATATATTTTTCAATATAATACTCCAAGATAATAAAAATGCACGGACCACTCTCTCCTCTTTATATATACTGAATTTAGTAATTAAGTGTGGAGAACGATGAACTCAACATAGTTTGTCTGAGATGGGATTGACATGAAAACAGTGCATGGTGAATAGTTTTACACACATGCTTGCTTACTCCACGGGGAAAAAGAATCACTCCTTTTTCCTGCTTTTGGCATGCAGGACATCATGCAACCATTTTTTCTGCTTACATGAGGAATCTAACTCTTTCCTTTGATTCAAGACATACCCATTATGCTAATTCAACTGAATATTTATCATTTACACTCTTAAAATGAAGTTGAAACCGAATAATCATCAATTAGCAATGAAAATTATCAGCTGAACCAATTTTTCTACTGTGATAAATTGTCGTTTGTGTGGTGAGAGCACTAGAGTCCTTGTATTGCTCTTAAAAGTAGTAGTTATTTCTCTTTCACTTATATCAATTCTCCAATGCATAGAAATAGATTGCCACACATAAAAAGAAAAAAAAAAAAGTAATAAAAAGAAATGGTGTCCCCATTCTAATCTCTCATCGCAAAAGCTAGCGCACTAAGCTAACTTTCCAGGCACGCACGTCCAGACTGACTTTCAACAAGACAACCCCCCCTCCTCTCTCTCTCCAGCCGGTTGTTTTTCTCTATAAATTTTCTCGTTTCTCTAACATTGTGAAACACACACACACACACACGAAAGGGTACGTAGTATTGATCTCTCTATAGTTTGTTTCACAGAGTTTAAACACACCAGGAATTGAATGGTAAAGCATAAGATAAAGTGTTTCTTGGTAGATGTAATAAAGTAATCACATCATCGTGTACAATATGGAGCAAATTGAATGCTGGACTGGAGAAGGAAAAGCAATCCCTTAAATCGAATATAAGGGATTCAAATTAATTTCTAAATTTTCACAAGGACAGTGCTTTTAAGTTCATTTCTAATAATGAGTTGAATCAAGTGGCAATATGCTAGCAGATCATTTTCAGAGAAAAAAATGCGTATCTGTAATTTTATGCAACAGTGTTTTACGAAAATAACTGTATATGAAATGTTTTCTGCAACTCGGCCATTAAAACGTTATCCAGATAAAATACCCACCAATTCCATGCGACAATATTACCGTCAACTTTTTGATAATTAATTTAATTCTAATGTATTCAACATCCAAGCATTTCCAGGGCTGAAGCTAACGTTCAAAGCTCCTGCCTTTTTTGACCAAAGAAACAAAGTTAGCTTCAAAAACTTGTTTACCGGGATTGGCTTGCCATTTTCTGCTTAGGATTTGCCACTTGCTCTTGCCAACAAAATGAACTGTCTCTTTCTAAACTATGGAACAATTATTGGTCACACTGTAGGTAATGATCTGCTATCTATTTCAAATTGTGCTTTAGTATATAATATTTTTCCTGTTGATCCTATAGGTGTCTTTTTTTGTGCTAATGCTTGTACGATCGACATCAAATCATGAACATATTGAAACCAATGCATAGCATTCTCAAAAGAAATGAAATTATTCACTAAATATTAATTTAGCTCAAATCAAGATGTTACAAAGCAAATACTAATTATAAATGGAAGGTATGTCATATTAAATGGGACCTTAAATATTCTCTATGGAACCTACATTAGCTCCAAAATTTTCAAAGGAATATTATTAATCGACCTCACTGGTCAATCTAAGCCAAGCAATATCAAAAAGCCTAAAATTCTTAGTTATACTCATTTGCTTGGATATTTTCTTTGTGGACATCCGATATAATTGAAAGGCAACAATACACAGAAGATTAACATGATCTTTGATAGTATGGAAAAAAATTAAAATCTGATAATGGAATGAGCTGCTATAAATATCTATATTGGTTAAGGCTTTGTTTGGGATTGTGGTATTTTAATTAAATCCTTTTTTTTTTAAAAAATTATTATTTATTGATATTTAATATTAAAAATTTAATTTCAGAGTAATTTTAGTTTCAAAACTACATCTCAATACCAAATAAAACCTAAAACTTGCTTAAGTGGATTGATAACAACATTTTTTTAAAAAAAAAATAAATGTCATAAAAATAAATTTTTTAATTATGATTAAAAAAGTAAAAGACAATTTTGAGAGATATGAGTCTCACCTTTATGAATCACCTCCGTACAAGAGATAAGGAAATAGTAAAACTCATAGACGGATACAATCCACCGAACACATTTTAATTTTCAGATGTAATTTTAAAACCAATATAATAAATTCATATTTAATTATGAAAAAAATAGAATAAAAATGTTGTTTTCACTCAATAAACAAATACATTATATTTAAAATTTTTAAATATAAGTTTAAACTTATGAAGTAAATATCTCTTTGATAGCGTGCAAATTTTATTTTATTTTATTTGTTGTAATCCATACATTTCTCTTAGAATTATAGAAAATTGTTTTTCATTTTAATAAATGCTTGGGATCATAAGAGAACCGTCATGTAATGGACCCAATTCCCACATTTTAAATGCCTGCCCATACTGGCAATACCTTTTGCTGCTTGATGGTGTATAATTCGCCTCCAAATTACACGTAATGATTGAAAGAAGTATAACCTACAAAATAAGAAGGAATGACATTTATCCCCCTACAGTTTCCATTTTTAACGGATGCCCCTCTGCATTTTATTTCGTAAACAGACAATCCTACGATTTTAAACCTTTCATGGACTTGGGTGTGGACGGCTCGAATTTGTCCGATGATTTCTTACGCGCCGTTAGTGCATGCATGGCCTTCAAGAGAGAACCGGCCAAAGTATTTAATTTTGTTACAGCAGCCACCACCCGGCATCAAACCCTAATTTCATTACCGCCGCCTTACACTTATTTCATTACAGCAGCCACCACCCAAGTCCATTGCACTCAAAATAGGAAAATGTTAGGGAAGTTTTAGGATAACTTTTAAAATGTCGAAAACAAAGTAATAATTCTACCACAATGAATTATATATTACTTATTCAACAATATTTATTTTTTAAAGTTTATTTTCTTATAAATAAAAAAGAATAATAAAGAAGATTGGCCATACCATGAAAAGAATTATTGTAAGTAAGAGACCATTTTTCCCTTGGGTATCTCCGAGTAACCCAATTATAGAAAGGTCTATGCCCATCGGGCTACCTGCAAGGATACCTAGATTGGGCTTTGTCAACCCATTAAATACCAACATAATTTAGTAGTAGTAGCTTCTTCCGTTTTTCTTTTCTTTTTTGTTGGTTTGTTTGTTTGTTGTTGTTGTTGTTGTTGTTGTGTGTGTGTGTTGAATTATTTACTTTCTCATAATTTATTATATTAAAAGATTATTAGGTCCCATGTGATTGGAAATTCAAAATATAATTTTCAATTTTTGGGCTAAAATTCAATAGTAATTTATTGTTGAGAGGGATTGACAAAAGAAGAAGATGATAATAAAATGAAAGAAAATGAGATTGGGAGAGAGAATGGTTAAAAGAAGAGATAAGATAACAAACTACTAGAGATATTTATCAAAAAGCAAGAAATATATATTAAGACTTGCATAAAATCGAATTAGACCTCAAGTTACATGAATTTCAAAATTGATATTAAATTTTTAATTTTTATTGAAAACAGGTTTTATAAAAATTTAAGCAAAACGAGAATTCTTCCAGTATCTTGTATCCTTTATTTTCAGAAATTGAAAAAAAAAAAGTTGTATTTGAATGTTGAAACAAAGGAGCCTGTCTTTCAATGTCACATTATTTGGCATTGTACATTACTTATTAGATTGTCATAATATTATTTTCAATATCAAATAAGAGCAATATTTTTTTTAAGTCAATTATGGTATTGTTTCTCGTAGTAAATTTGCCATTTTTTTTGTCAATATTAAATAATAGGAAATATTTATTTTATTAAAGTTTAAATTTTCTTCAAAAAACAATAAGAAAATGATTTGTCAACTATAAAGTATTTGTAAAGCTTTTTTTTTTAAAAGAAAAAATATCGGTAAATGATATTTTTAAAATACTTTTCGAAATGTGTGGTTTTGAAGAGCT
Source organism: Trichilia minutiflora (assembly GCA_035590515.1). NCBI lineage: Eukaryota > Viridiplantae > Streptophyta > Magnoliopsida > Sapindales > Meliaceae > Trichilia > Trichilia minutiflora. The sequence continues at coordinate 3,074,276 of JAVXUL010000003.1, read as the reverse complement.
ATCCATTTTTTTTTTTTAAATTCAAAATACATATCCCATATTTCCTAGGTTCAATATTGACAACAATAATTTATTGTCAAGCAATCTATTTTAAATTGCTTTAAAATCTTGGTGTAAATATATTTGATATTATAGGTAGCTCAATAAAAACGCAGTATGCTATGGAGCATAAGATGTATGGTATATCTTTTAATTTTTAAAATTTTTTTATTACACTCTTCAAATTTTTTATTATACGTCTTATTTATTATTATATTTTTTAAATATATGTCATGTCACACCAATAAATTAAAAATTATGGCAAAAAAAATTTAAAAATATACCATATATTCTTAATTATGCCTGATAACCTTCCCTCAATATTATATATTTATACTAATTTATTTGACTCATTATATCTTGTGCATGAAATTTTATTTTAATTATTATTTATCATTTGCAGATATATATCACCGTATAAAATCCAAATTATTGTAGGCCATTGATGTAACAAATTATTAAATTAAAAAAAAATCATCAATTATAGTATTTTCCACATTAAGTAACTAAATGCTTTATCATAATACTTTTTTAAAAAATAAAACACATTACAATATAATCCAATCAATCAAAGAAAATATAATAATTTAATCGCACAAATATTTTATCCACATATAAGTCAGATGTATATAAAACTTTTATCGGTATTTTTTAAAATTCAAATTTAAGTAAGTTTTTTATGAATTTAGTGACAAAATGACAATTATTTGACAGTTGATAAATCAAATAAATAAAAGTAGATGAAAATAAATGAATAAACGCCGTATTCCATCAAATAATAATAACTTAAAGTCGTTTGAATTTATGTAGATGTTTACTTGAAATAGTCCTTGTTTCGTCTATAAACTGCAAACCAAGCAACTATAGGAATATAATAATTTGTATTAGTTTGATGCCATCTAGGTTTGACAAATAATATTTTTATTTATTTATATATATACACGTAAAAAATTTTAATCTATTAAATCGAGAACAGGTATCAATCGAATCGATTTGTTATCACTTGTTAAAAGGATAATTTAAATAAAACCTACTATCTAATCCCTTAAACGTTTTAATAGAGATTTCCTAAACATTTCAATAAAAAAATATTAATAATAAAAATCAAACTTAAAATACAAAAACTACATAAATTATCTCCGACCATAATAACAACACATAACACAATCACTTATAAACTTATAACTTTTCTATTTTTTTTAAATTTCATGGCCATAAATTAAATTAATTATGTCTAAGTATGTATGTTTGGTCTTATCAGAAAGAGTGGTAACACTGATATCAAGATCTGTCTTACAGTTTCAATAATTAATGTTGTATGTAGACATGCATATGCATGTGCATATATTTGGAAATGTGTAATGTAATTTATACGAGAAGAAAATTGTGAATTTTTGTATTACTTATGATAAAAAAAAATTGTAAAAAGTAAAAAAATAATTAAAAAAGTAAAAAAAATGGCAATTATTCATTCTTAAATTTCTTATAATTTAACGGTTTAAAAAAAAAATACTGTTTTAAAAAATTAAGACGTGAAAATAACATATAAAAGCTGATTATTTATTTATTTTGCCTAATTCTCGTTGAGCTAACATGCCAATTCTTAAGGTCTTACCGTGTTAGAAGCATTATTAACTCGGGTTAGTAATTTTATTTATTTATTTTTTGGATTAAAGGAATTTAATTCATGGTATAATAATTAGAACTGTCAAATGGATCGGGTCAGTTCGATTTGGTTCGGTCTATTACAGATTGACACTTAAACAGATCGAGTTAAGCTAATCTATTTATTATGTAGGCTAATATTTTACTGGTCCTAATCCGATCTGTGAGCTAACGAGCCTAGATAAGCAGGCCTAGGGATCGACTTTAAAAATTTTAAATTTAAAAATATATATAAAATATACTAATTACTAATAAATATAATATGTTAATAGCAATAATAAGTCTATAATCTAAATACAATATAAACTAATTATATTATATATTAACATATAAAAATTTTAATAAATCAAATAAAAGTTTCATCAACAATTATAAGTTTGAATACATGATCTCAAATCTCAAAATGTACTAATCCAATATCACTCAATATTAATAAATAATAAGCTTAATATCGTTATTAACATTCAAATATAATCAATTATCATTTAAATATAAAGGTTAAAAAAATTAAATTAAAATTTTTTTTTAATTTGATGAGTTAAATGAGTCGACTCACAAGTTAAATGGATTAACCCGTTTAATTCAAGTTAAATGGATTAACCCGTTTAATTCACGGATTAAACGAATCATACTAAATCGATCCGTAAATTAAATGAATTAATTTTTTTTATTTTAATCTATTTAAATAATAAATTAAACGGATCAACTCGTGGATCGTTGACCCACTTAACAGTTTAATGGTATCATTAATTAATTAATGGTAAAAGTGATTGGACGCAAATCTAAGCTGCTGCATTGATAGATTTCCTCCACGAAAAAACAATATTCGATCCCAATATTACATATTAAGTAAATAAAATTTGGAGATTAATTCTTGCTTAAAATAAAAATTTTAAAATTTTGAATTTGTAAAAGTATTTCATAGATTAGTTAAATTTTAATTATAAAAAAAAAGTTTTTTAAACCTTTTTAAAATTCTCATAAAATTCATGCAATAGATTTTGATCCTATAATATGAATGAATTTTTAATATTGAATATTTAACTTTTATTTTTAATAAAAAATCTCTACTTCTTTAATGAAATCAGATGCACAAATTTATCTTGGTGGTTGCGGGAGTGGGCAGATCTAATTTCGTCAAATTGATAATTAGATTAATTTGAATTGATTTTAAAAATTTTAAATTAAATTAAATTTATATCAATTTAAATAAATTAATATATTTAGATTGATTTAAAATTTAGATTCGAATCAATCCAAATGATAATCACCATCCATTTATAATTCAAACTAATGACAATTGAATTAGTTCTAAAACTTTTTAGATTGGTTTTTAAATTAAAATAAATTTAAATTGACATGTTTTGATCGATGTAAAATTTTACATTCAAATGGATAACGTTAATAGCATTCTCTTTTCTCATTTATTTTCTTTTTACTTGATGAATTGATTTTATCAACTTATTCCAGCTCTAATTTAAAAAAAAAAAAATCATTTCTTTAGATCATTTGTGTGTTTTTTGTGTTTTAACATGCATATCTTATTTGGATATTTTTGTCAAATTTAAAGCATCAAAGATCAAGTTGTGGTAGCCGAAAGTTATGTGTGTGAAGTAGGATCTTGTTGTAGTCAGCATTTATTTTCCCGCTATAACAAGATTTTTAGAGACCACCGCTGTGGTCAGAAGATTTTTTTTTCATTGTAGTCTATTTTCCAAAGACCGTCGCTGCAGCGGTAAATATTTTTGCCCATTGCAGCCTCAATTAGCGAACAAATATTTTTTGGTGTCCTAATTCTTTTACCATCTAAGGAACTTTTTTTTATAATTCGTGAAAGAAGAAAAGAGACTCAATAATCACCATTTTCTAGAAGCTTGAAGGTTAACTTTTGAAGACTAGAAGAAGAACTTGAAGACCATAATATATTTCTTTAAAATCTTAAAGTTTTCTTTTCTTTTTATATTAGTTTTTGAATTTATTTTGTTAAACACGGATTCTACTTTGGATAAATATGATTGCTAAACTTATTTTCATGGTGGGCTGAACTATTGACTTAAGGAATTAATCAATCTTTAATGAACTTTATTATATGATTTTTGTGGTCAATTAAACTAATTGACGACTATACATAAGATATAAGTTTGAAAATAATTAGTTTTATGTATGTTAAAAAAGTGACACAATTTAGTTGATAATTTATTAGAAAATAATTTTTCATTAGATAATATTTTTTAGAATTTGCACTTAATATATAACATGAGTTTATGACAATTATCATAAATAGGCCTCACATGTCCCGACGTGACAATATGTATCTCAAATGGGATTGTATAATATATGCTCATAAGTTGAAAAATATTGTTAATACAAAATATGGAAAAAAAAAAAGAAGAAGAAGAAGATAAAAGTAGAAAGGCATAAATTGTTGAGGTCATGCCAGGTAATACTGAAGTTTAATGTTCCCTATCCACATGGATAGCATATGGATGTGAATGCATCTTCACATGTCATTCGTGTTATTTGCAACTCTTTTTGTCGACACGTTTACTTAATCATCAAAGTTGTGTCAACAGCCTGGATTTTCCTTGACAATATTCATTTGATTAACATGCAAGTATGGATGCAGCAGTTCCAGTCTTCCGGAGCTTGGCCAAGTGTTTTGCGGTCAGTCAATTCTTTAATGTTCATTTATTATTTATATTCAAATCTAAAATTATACATAAAATAAAGTGGAATATAAGTATGTAAAAGGTAAAAGAAAGAAGAAGTGTATTATTATTATTATTGGTGATGAGTCATCTGTAAAGTTCTGGTCCGGGCATCTATGTCTAAAATAATATTACTCCAAAAATTTATTTTTATAGCAATTTGAGTGTACGGAGAAGTATGAACTGATGGCAAAGTATTTATAATTATTATTATTATCAAAGAAGAGGTGAGAACCACATATTTTTTTTTTTTTTTTTAAATTTTAATGATCAATATCTATGGTCGAAGATTTGTTGAAATCTTGTACAAGACGACGGTAATTTTATTTTTATAGAAAAAAAAAATCGTGAGATTGGCAGTGGTTCAAGCCTCCAATAAGAGTAGGGAGGTGAAAACCACCGGCTAAAAAAACCTCTCCTAAAATTTAATAAATAAGAATAACATTTTTTAATAATATTATGTAAAATTTGTAACACCAATATGATTTTTTATGCATTAAGTATAAATATTTTTATTTTAAAATTTAAAAAAAAATTAACATACAATTATAATAGCCAATCTAAAATATTAAAAACAATTAAAAAAAAGTTAATTTTTTTATTACCTATAAAATCATATACAAATCATATTCTAATTAAAAGCTTGAATTACATTCCAATGATTAAACAACGGATTTCTAATCATGAACTAAATGGGCCCCCAATAAAAAATCATACATTGAGAACGACTAATCTAATCCATCCACGTGTCCTTTATGATATAATAAAATCAATTAACGGTGACATAGTGGGCAAGCATCTCTATCCAGCTAGATAAATAATGCCAGCAAAGCAACTCAACTCAAAATGGTCGACATAAAACAAACCAGTAAAAATACTGTCTTTTTTTCAATTATAATTAAAAATAAAATAAAATGCACAAATGTAATAATGATAAAAATTTACAAATTATAAAAGAAAAAGAAAATATAAGCATTAGTTTAAAATGATGATATTTGTACTAATTTTTAAAATATTAATTGTTAATAAAATTTTTATATTACAATATCAAAAGATTCTAAATCTCGTTGTCAATTGCGTATACTTCGCTTTCCTTCATAAGAATAACTCCGTGTCCAATTTCTCTTTCCTGTTTACCTACCTTCACCACCTCTTCCTCCTTATAAATGTACTATTATGCCCTTTCATTTTTCATT
>JAVXUL010000003.1:3055849-3068568 GCA_035590515.1 Trichilia minutiflora | reverse complement strand
TATAACTGTGCTTTCACCTATGGTTTACTTGTTGTATGAATACGTAGAAGAACTTATATATATATATATATATATATATCCATGTTTTTATTTAGTTCACTCACGGAGTATACTTTTGTATACTCACCCCACCCCACCCCCTCACCTTCCAGTTTCAGGGCCAGCGTTGGGTCGCGTTGGTGGTGGTGATTGTTCCCGGATTTTGAGAGCTCAGGTATAGCCGTAACGACTCACTCTGTAGTTCTTAGTCCACTGGTAGTCGTAAATGTTCTTTTTATTTATGAAATTGTTATAACAGACAAACAGATTTGTAATATTTATTTGAAATTCATTTTGGGATAGATTGATCCTTGTGAAAATTATTTGATTAAATATTTTTGTTGATCCTTACGTACTTGCAAATACTTGAAGTGCTTATGGCCTTGTTTTTATTCCTTGGAGTTTGGGTGTCCGGCTGGATTAATTTGGAAGTGTTTGAAAACCGTTTGTGAAAACAAGACAATTATGTAAGTCTTACAGGCCTACAAGTTATATATTGTGTGATTAGGTATATCCTAAAGGTATGTGGCGTTATCACAGGTAGGATCCATGGATTGGGATGGACAGTTTTATTAAAATTATAAAATAATTTTTAAATACAAAAATTCAAAATTATTTATATAGAAGCACGTGAAAATAATTTTTTTATAATTTTTATTTTTAAATTATAAAAAATAATCACTCTGAGAACAGTCGTTTCAAAGCTACTTCTAGAAGCAACTAACCAAATTAATTTATAAAATTTTAACTTCATAATCTAAGAAGAGAATTAGTTGCCCAACATGTAACAAGCCCGTGAATACCTTGATTAGTTTAAATCATTTTAATACATCATTTTGTCACCATATATTATTATCTCCCCATTGATGAGGCTATTATAAACTATATTAATATAAATTTTAACCAATAAATATATATATTTTTTGAATGATAATATTTTCTGGGTTGATAAAAATCAAAATATTCTTTCACCATTAAAAAAAAAAAGAAAAAAGAAAAGCACTCTTCCCCGTTAGAACAAATTATACATACCACTTACGATTCTGATGAATCAAAATGCTTTTACTTCATCATATATATTTTTTTTCTTTTTCCAATCTGGAATGCAGTATATAATATAAATCAAATATGGGATTTTCCTTTATTTATTAATTTATTTTTATTTCGTTTATGTTCTCTTTGAGATTTGTATGGTTTTCCTTGGTAGCTACCATGATATAATAATATATATATTTAATATTGGAAGATCCTATCATATATCCATCAATAAGAGATCTAAAGTAAAACTTGTTATTGACTTATGAAGGAATACAAATGATATCTCTGAATCTTCAACTATCTTGATCAATTATGTCATCACTCACCTTCCCATTTGAAAGCTATCCATTTTGCAAATTACTTCCTTACAATTATAGTATCATACATTGAATTTACAATTTGAAACCAAAAATTTTTAAATTAATATTATTGAATTAAAAAATTTAAAACTATGGAATATAGAAATTGCTAATTAGATTTATAAAAAAAAAAAAAAAAGTCCTCATTTGTTTGGGTTGATTCCAATTAGTGTTGCCATCTTTATGTGCTAGTTCATCAAAGTTAAGTGAGAAAGTCCAAGTCCAATATGACAACGTCATATGAGCCTTAAATCGTTGAAAAAATAGTAAGCTATAACAGATGGATCTCAATACTCAATGCTGCATAATTCAGCCCAAGACATTGTCCATGATAAAATAATGGCAATTGGATTACAAAATGAATTATTGTTTTCTTCTGTTAGATGACGTGCAGAGTTTTATACAAGGTTATGGAATGTAATTATTTCTTGATAATTTGGCTTTCTCTTCTATGTTTTGATTAGTTCACAAATATAGACCACCAATTATACGTCTTGCAATTGTAAGAAAACAAAGTTTGAGACAACATTAGGCCTCCATACCGGCTCACAATGATATAACTAAGTATATTATTTGAGCTATTTCATATTTAATCGAAATGAATTTTGGAAATTGTGACATGATTAATCAAAGAAGAATGTTAAGATCTTGCATCATATAGTCATATTAATATTAAGCCGATACTAAATTTGTATGGTTGACTATGGGAAATCACTTTTTTTTTTTTAATAAATTTTAAATCCTAGTTATTTTCTCGAGAAAGACAGGCTGTGGCATCTATCAAATTCAAACGTATTGAGTAACCGAGGTTCAATATTAATATTTCGTCCATTATGTGATTAATTGGAATAATGCCATTATGCTATTTTTAGTCAGAATTTTAACGAATTCTTGACCAATAGTCAGATATAACAAATTCAATAACCAGTAAGTAATGCCATTTTTGATAACCACAAGAACAAAAGGATCAATGAGTAAAGATATTGTCAACTACCCATCTAATTGGATTTATGTAGATATAAGTACGAGGGATAATGAAAGGAATTTACACAATAGGCCACAGAAAGAAGATGAATATCCCAACCGAGCTTCCAAGTTGATGAATTTTTCTCAGCGGCAATGGCCCAAAAAGCTGACTGTATGCAGCTGAAGAAACGCTGCTGAGTGTAAGACGAGCTTTGGCCGGAAATTGCTTAACAATGGGACCCTATAGAAACATATATAAAATAATAATAAAGAAGAAGATGAATCAATATTAATTACATCGAACATATATAGAAATAAAAAATTTGTATAATTAATTGAATACCTGCAAAACAAGCAAAAAAGACCAAGCTGTGTTGGCTGAAATCATGATTAGATCACCTTTTATCCGCTCTCCAATGGAGCTACATTTTGATGTTGGGGTGCCAATCCATGAACTTTATCGGAGGTCCCTTAACAAAAGCAAAAACCAAAGCCCCCGAAAAGCTTATACCAGAGCCTAAAACCTTTTCAATTTCATGCAGCTGTGTTATGGAAATCCCCCCCATCCTGAAATTTTTGAACACAGTTATAAGTATTTTTCTGTTAGAAAAAAAATTTCAAACCGAGAAATTAAATTAATTTTTTACCTTGGAATCTAGCAAGGATTGTACATATATGAGCACATTATCAAACACGAAATATTTGATTCTGTCTTAGAAATCAAATTGAAACTGATGATCAATTCGTATAACCAAATAGTGAAAGCAAGCAGATCTTGAAGAATTAGTAGTATGATAAAGGCGTGGTCTTCTGGTTGCAAATTATGCACACAATAATATGATGGATAAGCTTAGCTATCAAGCATGAAAGTGCTGTAGAACTAAAAAATACACGATCTGTAATGATCGATTTTAAAGCAATCTTTCAAGCAAAAGCAAATGGAGCTAGGGCTTATTATATTTCATAAGAAATCAAAGCCGGAGACAAAAGCAAAAGTGAAAGTGAAACTGAATATGTGATGTAGTGCATGTCATTTCAAGATTTCTCTTTTCCCTTTTTTTTTTTTTTATTTTAGAAAAAATTTTGTATAAACTTTTTGAGAATAAAGAGAAAGAAAGACAAAAATAAAATTAGGACACTATTTTTGAAAAGAAAATCAATAACAAAACGAAAAAGAAAACTGAACCAACAAGTGAACGTTAATAGATAACTCATTAATTAGAAAATGGATAGAGAAAGATCTTTCGAAATTAAATTAAAAATAAAATTCTTGTAGCACCAAAATATTGTATAAAAATTTAGATTAATCATTCCCTTCCAATATTTTTGTTTTCTTATTTAAATTCAACATGTTTTCAGGCACTCAAACAAGTTGATGTTGCGAAACAAATTCTTGCAAGCTTTAGGAATTCTTGCAGCACAGGTACTTTATCAATCTTGAAAACAACAAATTCTAGCAACACGAAAATAAATTTTCATCGGAAACGAACGTATGCAATGCTCAAACTTCAATACTGTCTGTAATGGGAAAAAGAAGCAAGAGTTCATGAGAGACAAGCCCAGATACAGAAAAAAAAAATTGAAACTTGATTCTCTGGGAAATAGATTGGGAGAACAAAGGAGAATATACGAAAGCAGGATTTGTGTGTTTCGTGCCAAATGAAAGCTAAAACGACAACCAAATAACTGGAGTAAATACTAAATGTTTACATATGGGCATATGTAACTATTAATTTAATATATTTTCACTTAATTATGCAAACTTAAAACTTTAACAACTAAAATGTTTAACAAATACCCATTTTCATTTGATATATGGTGTTTCCCAATAAGTGATTTCATTATACAATAAGTTGTGTCTCAAGTTATGATTGGTACTTTTGGTGAAAACTGATACTTAACCACGTGTTAAAGCAGACTTCCCATTACATTCACAAGCAGACAAGCTTGTCAACTTGATCAGAAAAAAGTCATTTCTTCTGTAATCTTGCCCCGCTGCGCCTTAGCTTTTCTGCGATTCTTATGTTGCATGGAATAACTTTCCTGTGTACATTTTAATCTACTTCCTGCAACGGTAATTGCAAATAGACAGTCAATGAGAAAATCATGAGCAAACGAAAAAATATTGATGGAAAGAACACCAAAATGCTGCCATGCATATATCCTTTGCGTGGGGGAATTAATTGACAATATTTTCAACTGTGTGATAATCGCAAGATAATGACCACTGTGTCTTTTGCTCTTTTAATTTCTTGTATCAGGCCACTAAAAAATGGTTGGTTTTATATCATTGTCTCGGGAAATCAATGTGCTGATGGAAGAAAATATTGTAATGGAGACGGGGAGACCTACCATTAGAAGCCCACCAGACTAATTAATAATTATATCGACACAACACCTGGCTCTGGCGTTAAGAGAAATGTGTACCGGGCCCACTTTTAACATTTTAAATGCCCATAATTACGCTGATTGATGGTATAATTAGCCTCCAAATTAACTGCGATGATTGAAGTAAAGTATAACCTACAAAATAATTTGATTGTTTACGCGTAGAAAGATTTAAAAAACTTTTATTTATTTATTTATTTATTTATTTTTTTAATGTTTATTTTCTTATAAATAGAAAAGAATGATAAAGAAAATTAGGTATATAATAAAAAGAATAATTTAAAGTAAGAGACTTTTTCCCTTGTGTATTTTCATGTGGCCTAATTATATAAAGGTCTATTCCTTTCAGGCTTTGGGCAAGGATAGCTCGATTGGGCTTTGTTGACCCATTAAATACAAAAGTAATTTAGTAGTTTATTTTTTTTAGAAAAATTGTGTTGAATTATTTACTATGTATTAATTTATTAGCTTAAAAGATTATAAGGCCCCATATGATTGGCAAAAATAATTTAAAATTTTTGGGATAAAATTCAAAAGTAAGGATATATTTTATTATCATACATTTGATACTATCAAGTCAATTATCAAATTATTTTATATTTTTAATAAATATTATTTGTTAATTTCAGATAAGAGCAATATTTTTCAAGTCAATTATGGCATTGTTTTTCATAGTTAAGAAACCATTATTTTTTGTCAATATCAAATAATAGGAATACTTAACCTTTTTTTTTATTTTTAAAGTTCAAATCTTTTTCCAAAAACAATAAAGATAACTTGTATATAATAAAGCATTTGTAACGCCTTTAAAAAAAAAGAAAAAGAAAAGAGAAAAATATAGGAGAATGATATTTCAAAAAAAATATTTTTAAAATACTTTTATAAATGCGAGGTGTTGAAGAGCTATCGATTTATTTTTTAATTCAAAATATATTTTCTATATTTCCAAGTTCAATATTGGCAACAATAATTTATTGTCAAGCAATCTATTTTAAATTGCTTTAAAATCTTGGTGTAAATATATTTGATATTAAAAGTAGTTCAATAAAAAACCAGTATGCTATGGTGCATAAAAATGTATGGTAAATTCTTAAGTTTTTAAAAACATTTTATTACAATTTTCAATTCTTTTATTATAATTTTCAATTTTTTAAATACTTTTTAAATAAGAATATCACCATAAATTAAAAATATATATATAATAAAAATTATAACAAAAAACTAAAAAATATATCATATATCCTTATGCCCCCATAACCTTCCCACAATATTAAATATTTATACTAATTTACTTGACTCATTATATCTTGTGCATCAAATTTTATTTTAATTATTGCCTTATTATGATAAAAAAATGTATTGTTATACATCAATTTGCATTTATGATCGTATAAAATATAATTTATTGTAGGATATTGATGTAACAACTTATTAAATTAAAAAATAATCATCAACAGAGCAAAAGAAATCTGCATTTGTGATAAATTTATTCTTTCCCTTCTAATAATTAAGTCATGTCTCTTTGATTTGGTTGTGAAGAGATTTAGTTGGAAACTTTAGGTAATATTTAAAAAAATATATAAAACACATTATATTATATTATATTATTTATCAATTGATCAAAGGAAATCTAATAATCTAATCACATAAATATTTTGACAATCAACTTCATTTATATTTATATATAAGTGAGATGTATATAAAACTTTTTAGATGCAATTATCCGTATATTTAAATTTTAAATTTTAGAAATTTTCTACAGATTTAGTGCAAAATGGCAATTATTTGAGAATTGCTAAATTCAAATTAAAAAAATGAAGATGAAAATAAATGAATAAATGACATAGTCCAGCGAATAATAATAACTGGAAGTCCTTTGAATTTATGTAATTGTTCACTTGACATAGTCATTGTTTGTTTAGGAAAACAAGCAAAGTATATAATATTTAATATCACTTTCATGCCGTTTAGGGTTTGACACATAAATCAAGCATTTGTATTTGTTCCACCATCACCATCATTCATAAATTTATGATTTTTCTATTTTCTGTAACTCTGATCTCATGCCCATAAATTAAATTAATTGTGTGTGTGTATATCAAAACGAGTGGCAATACTAGTATCAAGATCTGTCATGCAGTTTCATTAATTAATGTTGCATGTATACATGCCTGTGCAGGTGCATAGGTTTGTAAATGTGTACTGTAATTTATCGTGAGAGGAAAATGGTGAATTTTCGTATTATTGATGAGAAAAAAAATTATGCTATAAAAACTTATTTGAATTAAAAAAATAATATAAGAGAAATTGAAGAAGGACAATTATTCATTCTCAAAATAATTGGTTAATTAGAAAAACAGTTATTACTTGTTTTTTAAATCAGCATTCTTGTAATTTATTAGATTAAAAAAAATACCGTTTTAAAAATAATTAAGTTGTGAAAATAATATAATATATTGGCTGATGATTTCTTTATGTATATTGCCTATTTCTAATTGAGCTACCATTCGTATTAATGGTGTACAACATGCCAATTCTGCAGGTGTTACTGTATCTATCAGGGGCATGATTAATTTTATTTATTTTTTAAGGGGGATTAAAGGAATACTTAAATAAAATTTATGAAATTGATATATTAAATTATGTGACGGCTGGAAAGGGGGGAAAGTTAACATTAATTAATATATTAATTTATTAATTAATAGTACAAATTATTGGACCCTAATCTAATCTACTGTTGATAAGTCACAGTCGATAGATTTTCTTCCCGAAAAAACAATAGTCGATCCCGATATTACATCTACATCTCATTATATTTTTTTAATAATTAAGATAAATTTCACAGACTATAATAAGATTAATTTAAAGTAAATTATTATTAGTAAAAAGAAGATAAAAGTAAAAGAGAGTGGCATAAAATAAGGCATAATTTGTTGAACTAATGCCAGGTAATTTGTAAAGGTTAATGTATCACATTTCACATGGATGGCATATGGATGTTAGTGTATATTCACATGGACTTCATGTTATTAGCAACTCTTTTTGTCTACATGTTTACTTTAATTACTTAATTACCAAAGACATGGAAACAGCCTGGAGTTTCCTTGACAATATTCATTCATTAACATGCAAGTGCATATATATGCAATTAATAATGGTACACAATTAGGAATTAATTAATCTATTTTAATAGAAAATAACAACACGACAATAGAAAGAGAATTTAATTCGTATTTATAATTTGTTTTCTTATTTTTATTATAATTAAATTTGGTGATTAAATATCTGTTGAAGTATTATACAACTATCTGATAATCACATGAATTTAAATATATATATTAGCAATATTATTTTTATAAAAAAAAATTTACTTTTACAATTTTTTTTTGCATTTTTAATGGGAAAGCAAAGGAGAGGAGAGAATTATATGGAGATTCTTATTTTTTAATTATTGATATTAATGATGAAAGATCTACAAGAATTTTGTTCGAGATTAAAAAGGACGATATTTTTTTTATAAAAAAAAAAATCCTTTCTTTAACAAATATTTTGGGGTAATTAAAATTATATTGAGTGGAGTGACGAGAACCACAGGCATAATTTTTTTTTTCTAATTTTTTTATTATTAACATTTATGACAAAGGTTGTTAAAAAGTTTATGTTTGAAAAGAATGATATTATTTCTCTCACAAATTATTTGAGGTGATTCAAACTGCTGTTGATGAGGTTGGAGAGATGAGAATTCTATGAAGAGTTATTTTTGAATTATTGATTTTGGTGGTCAAAGTCTATTAGAAGGGTGATATTATTTTTATAAAAATAAAAAAAATTACTTTCACAAACTTTTGAAATTGATTGGAAGAATTGAGAACCAAATGAAATTTATGGTCAAAAATTTGTTGAAGTCTTGTACAAGACTTTATATTTAAAGATGGTAATTTTATTTAAAAATTGCACTCACCAAAATCATATCTATTAAATCATATCAAAATCATATTCTAAATAAAAACTATGAATTACATTCCAATGACTAAACCCAATCATGAACTAAATGCCACTGGAAATTTCTATGCTCACCCCAAAAACAAAACACACACACACGCAAAAAGAATCATACATAGAACGATAAATATCATCCATCCACGTGTCATTTATGATATAATGGGCTAGCATCTCTATATCCAGCTAGATAACTAATGCCAGCAAAGCAACCCAAAAGTCCGACACAAAACAAACCAGTAAAAATACTGTCTTTTTTTAATTATACATTTTTTAAAAAATAAAAAATAAAGGTAGCAATTATAATAATTAACAAATTATGAACATAAAAAAATGTAAGTACTATTTTAAAATTATGATATATGTACTGGATTTTAAAAATAATAATAAAAAATATCAATATTAATTTTTAATAAGATTTTTATATTGCAGTATCGAAAGGAGGCTAAATCTAGTTGTCAATCAATTGCGTATACTTTCTTTTTCTGTGTAGCGATAAACACTGTGCTCTGTTTCTTTTTGATGTTTACCAACCTTCACCGCCTCTTTTCCTTCTCATTTTCCTATTATACCCTTTCATTTTTCATTTTCCTAATTTGTATATCAAAATTTAAAAATAATTTCACGTCAATAATAAATAATAAATGATAAATATTCTACTCATAATATAAAAGATTGAGCTAGTTTTTAGGTGCATTAATTCGTCTATTTCTTTAGAATACGAGAGTTTTTAGGTGTATTAATATTATATTAAATATGAAAAATTATTATAAATAATAAATATAAGAATTTTACTAAAAAATGTTCAAGGTACTGATTTAAAATTTTATATTTATTATTTATAATAATTTTTGTATTTAATATAATAATTAATGAGTATTTTTATATATTAAAAATTTATAACTTATTAAGTATGGTAAGCTTAATTCGAGGATATTATTTAACAAAATTCTAAATATAAAAATATTAATAAATATCCTAAAAATATTTATTAGTAAAATTTTAATATAAAATATCACGAATAAATTTATATTTCGTAAAATGTAGATATTTGTAGAAAAGATATTATTAACAATAAATGTAAACAATAAACCAAATTATAAGTTATTGTCATAGTATTTAAGCTAACAAAAATACTAAATAAAATAAAACTTTCTAAAATAGCGAGTCAACTAGGCTAATTTTCTAAACCATCACTTCAATTTTTATTTTTTTTTTATAAAAGTCATCAAAACCGACTAAAATCAATTGGTCTGAATTGACTTGTCCCCCCTAATTAATTTTTTGAACTGCATTTTTAGACTCTTTTTTCTTTATAATTATTTAAAATCTCAAAATGACCCATTAGATTGGCTAGAAGACAACAAAATTAAGTAAAAAATTTAACGACAAAAATGAATAATTGAGTACAAATGAATGGCTACAATAAGGCAATGAAATGAAATCATGGCCTTAGACAAATCATTAGGTACTGGAGAGTAACATCCAACGAACTTATAGTATGGAAACAAGCTATAACTACCACTAATATTATTATGGGAAATATATTATATATCAAATGGCCCATGAATTTCAAATAATTCAAGATAAAATTATTTATACCTATGTGTGTTTATAATTACAAGATCTTTAGCCTAAAGAAATTTCAATACCATTTATTAGGGTAGGTCATAGCCTAACGAAAACCCGCAACTAGTTACTTCAACTCATAAATGTTTTTGCCTAATAACATAACCTTCATCTAACTTGTTTAATTCTACATTCTTTATAATCAATTATATACCACTTAAATTTTCTCCTTTTTTTTTTAAATAAAATAATAATAATAATAATAATAATAATAATAATAATAATAATAACGACAACGATGATAATGGATTTTTGTTGATAATACAAATAAGTTTTATGATCTCCTTTTTTTTTTTTTTTACATCGAACTCAAGATTTTAAAATTTCATTGTCATATTGGGAGATTAGTCAAAAAAATTAGATGAATAAAAAGTAATAAAAAAAATTAAATTATTGATTATTATACATAAAATCTCTTCACCTTAAATTACGTGCATCAAAATCATTTTTTAGCTACTGAAAAAAAAAAGGATTTAACCTGAAATCAAAGAACTCGATCAAAGAAAAAGTCAATTTTTTAACGAAAATCATCTAATACTTAAGTAAGAGTTTTGTTTAAAAGTATAAAGAAACTAAAAATAAAAAAGTCTTTTGTCAACCATTCAATTAAGTAGAAATCCTTTACCTCTTTTCTTGATTTTTTCATCTTATATAGTCAAACTTAATAAATATTAAATACGTGTCTTGTAATTATTGTTTTTCTTCATAAATCATGGGATATGTTATTTAAATTATGACTTATAACTATAGCAATCATTATCTCTATTTATTTGTATACTAAGTGCCTGTTTGGCCCAGTTTTTTTAGTGCTTTTCAACCTCTTTTTATTAAAAGCTGGGCTAAACAAAGAAAAATAAAAAGACTTTTTATAAAAAGTCTTTTTTCATTTAAAGCATAAAAAAGATCTTTTTAAAAAGCTGGGAAAGATGAGCTTCTCTTCTCTTCTCATTAAATGCACGGATAATACTTATTTTATTCCAAAAATATCATTTTTAACTCATTCTTTCAAATATTTTGCTTTAACTAAATCAAATACCCTTTATGATAATTTTAATAAAAAAAGAGATTATTTTATTCATTATACCAAACATCTTTAGAGAAAAGTCTTATCTTAATTTCAAAATCTCTTTTTTTTAAGAGAAGCAAAAGCCAGCTTTTAAGCATTGGTCAGTCGTTTAGACAATTCTTAAGTACTTACGAAGGACTAAGGATTTAGTTCTAACTTATAGATCTCAGGAATTAAGTATACAAGGATACTCAGATTTTGATTTTTAATTAGACCTGGATGATAGAAAGTCTACATTCGATTTTATTTTTATTTGTAATAGAGGAGCTGTCAATTGGAAAAGTTCCAAACAGACGACGACAACGAACTCCACTACTGAGACTGAATATATTGTTATTTCAAAAATAGCAAAAGAGGTTATTCGGATGCGAAAGTTCGTATTTGAATTTGGTGTCGTTCCTACTATGAGTTATCCGATAACTATATTCTGTGACAATACTGAGGTTATTGCATAGGCAAAAGAACCGAAATCACACCAAAAGTTCAAAAATATTTAGCGTAAATATCACATTTTGAGAGAGTTTGTTGGAGTTGGAGAGATATTGATACAGAAAACTGCTTCAGCGGACAATGTAGCTGACTCATTGACTAAGGCGATGACAGAGAAGCAGCTGGACCAACATCTTGAGAAGATGGGTGTACGATACCACAGCGAATGGCTTTAGTACAAGTGGGAACTTGTTAGTGTGTATGCCCTATAAATCATTCGTGTTGTTGGTTTCAAGGCTTATGATCTTATATAAACTGTATATTTATTAATAAAAGAAATTATTCTTTATTTAGATATATTAGCTACTTCTTTTATTTTTCATGCAAATGAATATTGAATATATGTAAATTGTCCAGATTATTTTATTTAATTATTAAATAAATTATCAAAATGTTCCCTACATACATGGTGTTGAATGGGCGACTATATTATACAGTAGGCACACTAGTTGCTGCCTAATGATATTATATGATAATATATGTAGGCTGACAATATGTATATTGTCATAAGAACATTAGTATGGATTTATAGTTGATAAACTATTTATCGAGCAGGATCGAATATCGATGAACATATGGTATACATGTTAGTGTGTATGCCCTAGAAACCATTCGTGTTGTCGGTTTTAGGGCTTTTGATCTTGTATAAACCTTATTTATTAATAAAAAAAATGGTTCTTTATTTACATACATTAGCTGCTTCCTTTATTTTATTTCATGCAAATAATACTGAATGTATGTAAATT
>JAVXUL010000003.1:2998723-3012208 GCA_035590515.1 Trichilia minutiflora | reverse complement strand
TGGACCCATAGACCCAGTACCTTAAGGTTTTGGGTTGGAAATGGTGTCCAAATCTATGAATGTATTAACTCATTTGATCTAAATGTGTTTTTCTCGGAGTTTGGACGGACTTCTCCGGATTCAATATAAACCCACTGTCTTAAAAGTTTTAGGTTGAAAGTGATGTTCAAGTCCATAAATATGTTCACTCATTTGGCCTAAACTTATTATTCTGAGAGTTTAGACAGACTTCTCTGGATATAACAAGTGGTATTAGAGTGGATAAATCGAAAGGAACATGAATACAAAGACTTAAAGAGAATGAGTTAATCTAAGATGAAGGTCTAAGACGTGGTTCCTAAAAAAAAAAAACACACATGTCTCTCACGTGACTTTAAATAGAGTATTAACAAATATATACTTTGGAATAAGTGGATCAAACTTAATAGGAGTATGAACTCTTGAAAATATCATAATACTTGATTTTAATGTAGAGTTAATAAAGAGTTTGATTTTGCCTCCGCAATATCGGTTAAACCCTATTTTTATTATTAATTTATTTATTTATTAAAGTTGGCCAGGAAGGAGCAACAATAAATCCGGGTGGGCGGGTAACCAGGTTAAAATCCGGGCTTAGGGGAGTGGTCACTGGTCATTGCAGTCGACACTACTACTATTGCACCGAAGGGCTCAGATCGAAGGGAGAAGGAGAGAGCGAGAATGGCAACCGAAGAAGAAAGCGCTGTGAAGGAGCCGTTGGATCTTATAAGACTCAGCCTCGACGAGCGAATCTACGTCAAGCTCAGATCGGACCGTGAACTACGCGGAAAACTCCATGTATTGATTTCAATTCATCTGTCTTTATATACGCATAGAACGCTTACTTATACGCTTTTTTTTGTTCAGATTTTCTTTCTCTTTGTTTATTGGTGGGAGTTTTTATTACACGGGGTTGTATTTAGTTGATTCTAGGGTTCACTTACTAAATTTGGGTATGTGGAAAATCTAAGGTTTAGGCATAACATCCGCAAAAAAAGTATGTTTTTTTTTCCTTTACATTTATGGATTGATTGGACTTTGAAAGTTTCAGAGAATTATAAGCATAGGGTTTAATAGAGGCAAAGAAGCATAGTAAGGTAGAAAAATTAAGTTTACAATGGAGTATTGATTAATGATTGAAGTAAACATTTTCAGTGTGTATAATTTGTATATCGTTGTTTAATATGGTTTCAATGGTACTCAACGCTCCGTGGAAACTTTTTTATTTGGTTTTGATAGTTATGTTGCTTGGTCAATGCTTTGCGAAACATTCATGTTTAGGGTTCTTGAAGCTACTGGTGGTGAAGAAATAAGCATGCTAGAATAAAATTTTGTTGTGGTTTGTAAGATTGATTATACTGTCAAGAGCACACTCTTGTTCAAAATTTTTTTTTTTCTGTTCTTCGCATTATGTTAACTCCTGCATAGGGTAGAAGAAGGATATAAGTTATCGTTACTTCACTTTTTGAATCAATAGGTGGCCAAAAAAAATGATGGTTTTTCAACTTTTTGAATTTATTGGTAAATTATTGGAATTATAGGCACCAATAAAAATAAATAGGTATACTTGCTAGAACTGCATTAATTATGGAAGAAAATTATATGCTCAGGAGTTCTATACCTTTCAATTAATTAAGCATTATTATTTTCATGGTACTTGAGTCGTTCTCCCATCAGTGAGTGACAATCTGGATTTTGCAGGCTTATGATCAGCATTTAAATATGATTCTTGGGGATGTTGAAGAAGTGGTTACTACGGTAGAAATTGATGATGAAACCTATGAAGAGATTGTTCGGGTATGCTTGCCATCTTAAATTTTTTTTCCCCCTTGAATTTTCAATAATAATAATATAATATTCTTTAAAATCTGTCATAGGGAACTAGAAACAATGGGTCAGAAACTGTAGAATTGCTGTGGTCTGAGGGGTTATTGGAATGTTATATAAGTGGAGTTCTAGCATTCTCTGGGGTAATAGCCATTATTTTCTATCTGGAAAAAACGCTTACCTAGACATGGCAAGTTCTGCTTAATGGTCTCGACTTACAATTTGCTAAGCTCTTTAAATTGATGTTATTGTTTAGTGTTTTTGTAATGAAGATGACATTTTTCTTATGAAAATACAAGATGCATGGAAATTTCAAATATGTCTTCTGTTATGTTTGTATTTTCTAATTTTTTTTTTAAAATTACATGCATACTTGTATAGATAGAGGTATCTGTCCTGGGGTTTATGCTCAAACAAGGGGCGGGATCTACTCCCAATAGTAGAAGGAATCTGCCTTTACATTAAATAGAGGGAGTGGGTGGTGTGGGGTACAGAGGGAGCGAAGTGAAAGTCAAAACTGTTCTTATAATGTTCAAAATTTTAACTGTGATAAGATGAAAGGTAAAAGAATTTCATCGGTTTGAAATTCTGGGTGATAAACTTACCGAACTTTTATTTTTGATTCAGACTACGAGACGCACCATTCCATTTCTCTTTGTAAGGGGAGATGGAGTCATACTGGTTTCTCCGCCACTGAGGACGGCTTGAGCAAGAAAACATTACTGTAGAGATCATTCTTTGTGAAAGAAATCAATTATTGCTAATACTTTTATGCTGTCTGACATTTCTGATCTTTAAAGAGTCCCAAAACTGTTGACATGTCGGTTCAACAATTATGAAATATCTCATATTCTTAGATCATCATGTAACAAACTATGAATTTGTATTAGTTATTAGTTACTGTTGCAATGTTGTTATGGTATAACTTCTTTTGGATTAGTTTTTACAATTGTTTGTCAAAATGGCTTTGCTCAATCTATGGAAAATCACATTTAAAATTTGTTTAAGAGTTGATTTTATGTTCAATTTATGGACCATCTTGCCAGAAAGTTGACTCACCATCAGAGATCAGGATCATCCTATATAACCCTTGCATAAGGGGTAAACTGTGTTTGGCTACGGATTAATGCATGAATGAATCTACTATTGTTTAGTTTTGTTCAAATAACTTGCGCTCCTTTTCTTCGGAATACTAGGTTTTTGTTTGCAGAAGTTTGGGCATTCTGCATTGTCTACGTTATTAAGTGATTGTCTACGCTATTAAGTGTTTGTTCGGTCCAATTTTTTTTTAGTATTTTTCAATCTCTTTTTATTAAAAATTGGGTCAAACAAATAAAAATAAAAAAATTTTTTATAAAAAGTCTTTTTACATTTAAAGTATAAAAAAAATCTTTTTAAAAAGTTGGAAAAGAAGAGCTTTCTCTTCTTTTCTCGTTAAATGTATAGATACTGCTTGTTTTATTCCAAAAATATCCTTCTTAACTCATTCTTTCAAATATTTTGTTTTAACTAAATCAAATACCCTTTATGATAATTTTAATTAAAAAAAAATTATTTATTATACCAAACAGTTTTAGAGAAAAGTTTTATCTTAATTTTAAAATCTTTTTTTTTTAAGAGAAGCAAAAGTCAACTTTTAAGCATTTAAAAAACTATCCCAAACAGGCTCTAAGTTCAAAAGTAATAAAATTCAAGGGAGAGTATTATACCATATGTAAAGTTAAGATTTGTGACTTCGACGACTTTCTCTCATTAATCCATATGCTAAACTAGGATAGATTGCTTCCACCACTTTTTCTCATTTGCTCATAGTCGTGTCTTCTTCTTATTGGTCCATAGTATCATTCAATATATATATACCATGTGCCATCCATTTGTTAAGCATATTTTGACATTAAGCTTGTTTTGGTTAGTCACCTAAGTGATGAATACCACTACAAATAGGCCTTACCCATGTAATAAACTTCAATTCCACTTGAATTCCCGAATTTAAATTTATATTATCTTGACAAATTTCAATTTCATCTCTCAACTCTCTTTTATTTATTTTATGAGCTAATATTTATAATTATATTCAAGTTATTCAACTAACCAAAAAAAAAAAATATTATTCAACTCATTAGCAGTTACTAAAAAAGTCAATAACTATAGGCGATCAAAGAAAAAATTAGTTACTTTTAGTGTTTCTAAAATATTAAAAAAACTCTAATCGAATCAGTTAATTACAAATTTACATACATGCACTTCTAATTAATTTTAAAAGAATAACAATATATTTTTTACTTGGCAGCTAATATTTCTCGACCACTCTTTCGGTTACACTTAACAGCCAGTGATGATCCTTTGTAAAGGTACCATTAACTCATACAGAAAGAAAAAGAAACTACATATCAAATCCTGAAATCTAAAACTTGTTTGTCATTGGTAAATAACTCTCCATTATAGACAGAAACATTCATTACAATAAACTAAATATGTACCACCACAGTCATCCCACAATGTCAAGCATGTGATCGTCTGCAGTAACTCATGACATGAAATGGAAACCTTGATATATAAAAGATATTAAGAGTTTAACACTTTAGCTACAAATTAGCCTATTCAATGTTGTTTTAGAATCCCAACTTCTATTGGACAAAGTATGCAGCCTTAAAGCCGTTTCCATAAAGTCCACACGGATCACAACCTTAACACCAAGTCAGATACTCTGTGTCGTTCTTTTTGTGAATAGAAACTAAACTGATGCAGCTTCAAGATTCTGATGGAGATAAATGAACAGAATCCATAACCTCAGCTATCTTTTCCTTCAGGGCATCCGGTGACTCAATTAGATTGAATGCCTCTGTTTGGTCCATCTCAAGAAACATTGCAGTCACTTTTCCAGCATTATCATGCTCTATATGCTCCATAAGGGAAGACAGTTGTTCACCGAGCATCTATAATTGTACACAAGAAGGTTCAGAAATAGGAGCATGCAGGTTGACTATTTAATATACTGTTAGCCTTTCATAAGAATAAAAGTTCATCACTCAGCAAAGATTCACTGCATGCTCTTACTTTTTCTACTCTGTCTGTAACCAAAATAACCTGAAATCCTTGATTATTTGACTTCAATGCACGATCTTTTAATGGGTTCAAAATCTTGCTAATTTCAGGACCAAACCCACGATCAAACAAGGTGTCTGCCTCATCCAGTACCTATCAAGAGATCTTTGTCATAAGCAAACATAGAAGGAATGGTACATAAGCACACGCAAGCATTGCAGTATCTCAATATATGTATAATATATATTAAATCGAAGTACATATATAAAGAAAGAGAACCTAAGAAAAAGTAAAACAAAGAACAGAAAAATTCTGCATGATCAGTGAAACAAATTAGCATGATCATTACAGACCACATATTTGATGTCATCACAAAAAACATTTCCATCCTCTATGTGTTCAAGAACCTCCCTAGGAGTCCCAACCAGCATACCAATTGGGGAATTTGAGACATCCCCTAGGGCTTTTGAGCCATCATCACTACTTTCCATTGAAGAGTTCAATCGAGCATAATGACTGATGAACTTTGCCATACGAAAACCCTGACAAGTCCATCCAAAAGTGAATTTCCAAGGTAAACTCATTGAAGTCTATATAAAATGTATTCCCTAGAAAGCACAAGAAGAAAGAAGAGCACAAGGTACCTGGTCAGCTGATTCCTCTGTGTTGCACAAAACAATGGCTCGAGGATGCTTAGACTTCATACTGAGCAATGCCTCATCTCTTCTCAGCATCTGCATAATATTAACCAATTGTAAATGTTCTTCTTCATCTAATGGTAAGTATAACTCTGAAGGAATATCAACATAATTAATTTAGCAATACCACCACTCCTTCACTCTAATGAACTAAATTGTTTTAAAACTAGAAGGTACAGAGAAAAGATTAAAAGGAAACTCTATGTATCAACCAGTTCCTAGAAGAGGTCAACATGTGTAGCAAGATAATAAATTAAAAGTTCTCAAATATAAGCAGGTAGGTATCCACCAGCAAATGAAGGACTAACGTCATAGTTAATTTTTTAAAGACAACATAAAATTTCTGGTAAGATTTCATAATCACCACATAATTTTAGCTACTTAGCATTTAATTATAAAGATTCTTTGTCAAATTAGGAGCCTCCTAAGAACTGATGTAAGCTAACAATCAAAAGCAGTAGCAAACAAAAGCTTAGTCTTGAGGTCTGATCTTCGTCTTTCTCAATTCCTTAGTCCTTTTTTTCAATTATCAATGAATTAGAAACCTCAAGCAATGCACACACCTGGAATTGCAGGCTCGCAGTCACAAATGATAAGAATTCAAAGGAAGCAATATTTCACAAACCAAAAGAATATTTTCGAACTCAGTGGATCAACAATACTACAACAAATATATACAAGTCCCAAAAACCAAAAGCAGGTATCATCAAGTTCCAAATTTTCAAAACCACCACAAATCAAAATGTAAGACAAATTCTTAAAGATTTGATACACAAAAATCATTAAAGGAACCAACAAATATCTACAAAAATGTAGTACCTGAACAAGAGGTAGTAAGTAAGCCAATGTCCTACCAGAGCCAGAACCAGAACTTAAAACCACAGATTTTCCACCCAAAACAACAGGGATCACAACACACTGTATCTCACTCGGATCAAAGACACCCATCTTCTCTAACGCGTTTACCAGCTCCTCTCTCAACCCCAGCTCTTGAAAACTGGACACAAATTTTGTAGACCCACAATTCTTTTCACCCCTCAAACTAACTTCATTCTTCTCAACTGTAGAGTTTGAAGGATTTTTTTCTGGGTTTGTGTTTGCAGAGCCTTTGAGTTTTCTGAGCTTGAAACTTTCAAGAATGAAGGAGTCTTTTCTGTGTTTCGATGGAACTTCTGGGTCAGCATTTTCAGTTGGGATGCTGGTTTTAGTGGTATTGGAGGAGGAGAGAGGCCTAAATACTAAAGGAGAGTTGATTGGTTTCGTAGAAGAACGAATTTTTGAAAGACTGATTATCGATTTGCATGCTCTTTTCATGGCTTATGAATTTTTGTTTTATGGTTCTTTTTGTTGGTTTTCTCTATAGTGCCGGCCAAGTGTTTGCTGCTTTTACAGTGCCGCGAAAATAATGCGTGCTTCGTCCGATGAAACTAATAGAATTTTTAACCGCACAAGAACAACCACCACCTCGAATTTATTTTGAGAAACAATTTATATTGGCACCATCACTCTCTGTGATAGGCTTGACGTGAAATAGATTCCATCTATTTCTTGTAAGATTTAGAGAGGGAATGGACCGCTATAAATAGAAGTGACGCGCTCTAATTAGTCGAAATGCATCACATCGAATAATACATGTAATATACCTAAGACTTTCTCTTAAAAATAATTATAATATAATATTAGTAAATTTATAATTAATTACCAAAATTTTATTTTTTAATAAAATGTACATGCATGTGATAGTGATATAGGCTGTGCTATGTGCATTTACTATATTGTATATATTTTCCACTTTTTGGTTGTAGCTTTTAATTCTTTCCTTATTAATTTTTAATTTATAAAATTTTAAAAAAGTACAAACAAAAGTTAAAAATTATAAAAAATTCAAATATTATAATAAAAGAATTAAAAATTATAATATAAAATTTTTTATAATTAGAGAAGTGAATGCATTGTAGTCTTACATAGACATTATATGCACTAAAATTTTCATACAATCATTTTATTGGGGATAATATATGTAAGACTTTTTAAAACTTAAAAGTATATATATTGTCATGTCTTCGGTACATGAGATTTATACGTGACAAACGTAAGAAATTTTTTTTATGCATTCTATAAACTTATAATATACATCAAGAACTTTATAAAACATTTATAATATCTGATAATTAATATTAAACTTATTTAAAATATAACACAACCAATCAATCCAAAACTCATTATTTCAATTTTAAATCAATTCCAACACATTTTTTTTCTGATTTTCCAACTCTCAATCTCAACATGGTTTGAAAATCAATAAGGAAACAAATAATCATATCTGTTCGTTTTACGACATCATTCTCAAATTACCATGAAACATTACAAAAAAAAATACTTTAAAAAATTCATTCAAGCATAAATCTCATAATTATATATATATATACACCTGTGACCTTGTATATTCTACCATGAGTTGAGGAATAGGAGTTAACCTAGTAAATGAAAAGCCTCGAAGAAGCTACCACCTCAATCTCTCAATCGCTCTCTTTATTTTTTAAAATTAATGAGTGGAGGAGAGTAAGTATACGGATATATACTAAATTATATACTAAATGAGTAAATATATATTTAAAACATTTAAGTAAAAATTTATTTAAAATAATATATTAAATAAAAGTGATTTTAAAATAGATCATATATGAAAAATATAAAAAATATTTTATTTATTTAAAATGCATTGCTTGTTTGTAGAAAACTTCTTGGGCTAGCCTCTTTTATCGGTGATTACTTTTTATTAAGAGTAATTCTGAGTCATTAGTGATTCATCTCATGCATGTAAAATCAATGAAAATATCATATAAAATATTTTATAGAAAGTACAATAATGATATGATTATTTTATAAAAACCTTACTCATCATTAATATTGGCCTCAAGTAGTTACTTGAATTCATTCATAATTGTCTTTGACATTTTCACCTGAAAGATGGTTTTGCAAGAAAACTCATAGGACCATTTTTTTCATTTTATGCATATAATCATATCAAACAATTTAGCATGTATAGACTTAGGGTTTAAAGAAAATTTTATCCAACCAAGCTTTGTTCAACAAGCTTGAAGTCTCCCACAAACCTTCAAGGTCATCCACACACTAGTTTGGAGATGATGGAGATGATATGATGGTGAGGTGTTGGAGCCTTGATTTGTTTACAAAATCCTTTTGTAAATCATTTTGCAACTATAGCTAATATATCTATATATGCATACACATAGCTTGCATAGAAAGGAATTGAAGCCAAAGAGTAACCTTTGCTTTTCTCTCCCACTCCTTTCTTTCCTCTTTTGCCTTGTAAAAACAATGTTCAACGGCTTTTCTTTTGATTTCTCGTATGCTTCCCTTTGGTTTCTTTCCTTTGTTTTCTTTGTTTTCTTTTCAGAATTGAAAATTGAATCCTCCTCCTCATGCCACCCACATATACATATGTACATATAAAATAAAATATTTTAATACAAATGGATTAGAATCCCTTTTGATGGAAAATAGGTGGCATGTATGATATAATCAACTAATAAAAATAAAATACATGGAAGCATCTCATTGGCCAACAATATTGATATTATCCAAATAATATTAAAAAAATATTATTACAAATAATAATATTATTAATATTATTATAACATATTATAATATATATATATATATATATTATCCATTATTATTAATTACACTAATTAATAATACATGAAATTTTCTTGGTCATTGGATCAAAAGTAAGGATTAGAAATATTTATGATGATAACATTTGGTAAACTACCATAGTGTCATGTGTCATCCAAGTATTTATTTAAAATTAAATACCAATTATTTAATATTTAATAAATAAATACTTTATTTATCAATAAATAAATACTTAACAAAAATATTTAATAAATAAATAATTTTATTTAGTACTTGATTTATCAAAATATATCTATTCAAGTCTCCATTAATACTATTATATTTTTCGAATCAACGGATACTAGCGCGTCATTATCAGAAAACTATATTTTTTACTATAAAGAATAAAATTGCATATCGATCACATAACGGATCAATTTATTTTTCGTCAATACGAAATATCATTAACTAGTTTAATGATATTATTTTCATCCATCACAACTACTAGTTATTGTGTGTGACCCCCTAAGTTCACCGTGAACTAGACATGAGTAAATACGAGCATATTCGTATCACTTTGATATAACTCCTTATAACCGAAGTTCTCAATGGTCATGAGTGATCTCTAGTAAGATAGCATGATCCCTAGAATACAGAGAATAAGATTCAGATGATCCCATATAGTCGTACTTATATGTAGTAGAATCTCTCACTATCGACTCCCGATTGATTGCAGGTCATGTTCTAGTCAAACTCCTAACTCGATCATAGGACTAGAACATCAATCTTAAACGGGATCCACGTATCTAAAAACTCTTTTTTATAATTCGTGTACTCTAACAAGAGATTTAATTCTCGTAGATGACAGTTTTGCCTAGGATCTTATGCTTAAATATCTAAACCAGTAGATTTCATCTTGACCATCACCTATTTTCATACAATAAGAACACATTACTATCAAGCTTCTTTCATCAGACATGATTAGTCCAGTGTAATATACACAAGTGAATGATATGCCTCACCGTTGATTACAATCGTAATGTCTCAGATTTAAGGACCAATGATACACTAGTATGACTGTGTGATAAATCATTGATTGTCAATATTCACCCATGTGATTGATCACGTTTGATCACATTTAGTATCACGTTCTCAAATATGGTACCCATGTTTATGCTCTTGTGATATGAGACTCATCACCCAACTATTAGTATCGAATACTAATCATTGACAATAATAAAATATGTCGATCATGTAATGTCATTATCTCTAATAACATCGCCTCAATCGGGAACCAATTTTGAATGTATTTAAAGTAAAGATTCTATTCTCATATCTACAACTCATTATAGATAAAATCTCAACATATAATACATACAGGGATATATCTCGCATCAATAAAGAAAATAAAATAAGTAGCAACTGAACATAATGCAAGATACTAAAAATACCATTTTATTAATTGTAAACATTTTTATAAATAATTACAAAGAGTATATACAAAAAAATAATGACCCTAAAATATATGACACGATTGGTTCTAGGGCATATCTCTAACAAAACTCTGACTTACACTAGAGCCAATCACCACGGTATCCTATACCCATCTTCTCGAGATGATGATTCAGTTATTGTTGTGTTATTAGCTTAGTAAGTGGATCCACCACGTTGTCTGCTGACGGAATCTTCTGAACAATCAGTTG
Organism: Trichilia minutiflora; assembly: GCA_035590515.1. Taxonomy (NCBI): domain Eukaryota; kingdom Viridiplantae; phylum Streptophyta; class Magnoliopsida; order Sapindales; family Meliaceae; genus Trichilia; species Trichilia minutiflora. Next base: position 3,001,275 of record JAVXUL010000003.1, on the reverse strand, counting down.
TTTATCTGATATAAACTCTCTGATCAAGTGATGCTTCTGTTGAATATATTTAGACTTCTGATGAGATCTTGGTTCCTTTGCCTAGGCAATCGCTCCATTATTATCACGGTATAAAGCTACTGGATTAGTAATGGAAGGAACCACTCCGAGTTCACTCACAAACTTACAGATCCAAACAGCCTCTTTTGTTGCTTCAAAAGCGATGACATATTCAGCTTCTGTAGTGGAGTCAACTGTAATTATCTGTTTGGAACTTTTTTAACAAACAACACCTCCATTACAGATAAAAATAAATACGGACATAGACTTTCTATCACCCACATATGACTGAAAATCTGAATTAGTATATCCCTTAACTTTTGACTCACCTCCTCCATACGTTAAAACTAAATCTTTAGTCTTTCTCAAGTACTTAAGAATTTGTTTAACTGCTGTACAATATGGTTCTCCGGGATTTACTTGATATCTTCTTGTAATACTCACAGCATATGCTATATCAGGCCTAGTATATAGCATGGCGTACATAAGACTCCCTATTGTTGAAACATAAGGAATTTTTCTCATACGTTCTCGCTCTATATCAATCTTTGGCTCTATCTTTTGAGAAAGATGAATACCCTGACTGCAGGGCAAAAATCCCTTCTTGGATTCTTTTATTCCAAACTTTTTGAGTACTTTTTCTATGTACAGGATTTGGGAAAGACCTATTATTCATTTCACTTTATCTCTATAGAGACGAATACCCAGAATATAGGTCACTTCTCCCAAATCTTCATGCAGAACACATTTCACAATTTAACCTCAGTCATCATGCCCACATCATTTTCTATGAGAAATATGTTATCTACATACAATACAAAGAATGTGATAGCATGATTGTTTTTTCTCTTATAGACATACAGTTCAACAACTCTTGATGAAGTCAAATGATTTGATTGCATCATCGAATCGTATGTTCTAACTTTTGAAAGCTTACTTCATTCCATATATAGATCTATGCAGTTTATATACTTTATAACTATTTGATGAAATAAACCCAATGGGTTATTACATATATATGGTATCCTCAATAAAACCATTGGGGAAGGCTGTCTTTACATCCATTTGCCATATCTCATAGTCATAATAAGCTAAAATAGCAAGTAGAATCCAAATAGACTTAAGCATAGCAATTGGTGAAAAGGTTTCATCATAGTCAATACTATATTTTTGAGTATAACCTTTCGCCACCAGTCTAACTTTATAAATCTTAACTTTTTCATCTTTGACAATCTTTTTTTTATAAATTCATTTACAACCGATAAGAATAACTCCTTTTAGTGGATCAACAAGTGACCACACCTGATTAGCAGACATAGAGTCCATCTCGGATTTCATGGCTTTAAGCCATTTTCTAGAATCAATATCTAATATCTCCTCTTCATAGGTTCTAGGATATTCCTTCTGTTCATCTTCTCCTATCATGAATGATTCAAAATTATTACCTAACAAAAAGAAATATCTCTCTAGAGGGTGTGATATCTTAGTAGATCTATAAAGAGATTGGTCTACACAAGGCTAAGGATCAGATAGAATAGGTTCATCAATATGAATAGGTTTATGTACATCAACAGGTTCATCTATCTGACTTTGGTCAGAATCAAACTCTCCAGACTTACTAAATATCTTCGATGAATATCATAAGATGATATTAATGCGAGTAGTATGATGGTCATATTATTAGGGTATTAGTGTGGATTAACAGTTAGAGAACTGTTTTTGAAACGTGATTGAGATATGTTGAATTATACGGATGTATATTGTCAATAATTTATCATAGAATTATACTAGTATGAAATATGTTCCTCAGACTTGAGATATTATTACTATCATTCGATATAAATGTATATGATTCATAAGGTGTATAAGTACGAGGCTAATCATGTTTTGTATAAAGAAGCCCATTTGATCATATGTTATTTACATTAAGATATAGATGATTGTCAACAAAGGATCCGTCGACTCGAATATTAAGATTTCAGGGGTACCGTTAACTCGATCCAAATTCAAGTTCTCTTTTGGATATTGGTAGGTGCTTGAAACACAAATCTCTGATTGGAGTATTTTATAGTTGCATGAAAGAGTTTGTAGTAATGAATTCAATGCATTATAGCCATAAATCTGACATATGATCGAGTTTAGAGTTTTTAACTTCCGTGAACTCTAATTTAATTGAAATTAAATGTGTAAAAGAAATTTATTCATACAGTATGTACAATCATGAATAAAGATTCAATGAAGAGTTTCTTCATTGTGATTCAAGGCATATGACATATTGCTAGATGTTAGCTATAGTCATTGAGCATTTAAATAGTTTGAAACAAGCACGATAAGATTGTTTTTGGCTCATAACTGATTTCACAGTGAACCCAAGAGGTCATAACTGTTGGAGATATGTCCTAGAACCAATCGTGTCATATTATTGAGGGCTATCATCGTATTGTATATATATTATAAATATTAATTGTAAATTTGTTTATAATTAATAAATGGCATTAATTATATCATTTTGC
>JAVXUL010000003.1:2974557-2998623 GCA_035590515.1 Trichilia minutiflora | reverse complement strand
GTAAAGTTATTATTATGCCCTTGTAGTACAATCACGGGTGTGATAATAATAATAATAATAATAATAATAATAATAATAATAATATAACATTAAATTTTGAAAGTTTTTAGCAATTTTATCAAAATTATAAGTAAATAAATTTTTTATATTAAAAATTATTTTTATCGAATACAATAATCAATTTGTTATTGTTATTATTTTTATTTAATATATTAAAATTTATTATTAATTATTTATTAAATATTTAAAATTATTATAAATAATAAATATAAAAACTTAACATGTGTCTCTTAACCAAATTCTTATAAATAAGTGGAAATTAATTCAATAAAATGCACACTAAAGTTATGATTAATTTCCTTTCCTTTTTCTTTCGAGGAACGAGATGCTTGCCAATTATTATTATGTGGCCCGTGATACCCTTTGTTGATATTTGAATTCCCATTCCCTTACACCATACGACTCTTATACGTTATAATTCAAACTTCAAATTTTATTTTTTTTTTGAGGTGAATGATCTTAATTTTTATATTTTATATAAATAGTTATAATGTTATCAATCATGTTAAAATATTTTTAATCTAAAGAATTCTTCATCTTTTATTGTTTGTAATGATCAATACATTCAATCCTTCTTTTATTGTTTATAATGATCAATACATTCAATCTTTTAGAGTGATCTGATGATAGAATTTAAGTTAATATTTATATTAATTTTAAATTTAATTTTTAAATATTTTATTATAAAATATTAAAAAAATTAAATCAAAGATTTTAACTTATTTTTAATATTATTATAATACGATTCTTAGGACAATTATTTAATAATTCGAGTGATCCACCTTTAAAAAACGTGCGTTGATTCCGTATATAATCGAAAGTATCGAAAAACAGAATTTTCCCTTATTAAAAAGAAAATGATCGATACTTTTGGTATTAATAAACCAACACAAACCAGTCGGGATGTAACATTATTGTATTAAAATAAGTTATTTTATCAAATAAAATTATCAAATAAATATTTTAATCCAATTTCCCTCCGCAATGTACGGGCTTAAATCCTATTTTTATATTGGGCAGGAGGAGGGGGCAAGGCAACAATAAATCCGGGTGGGCGAGTAACCAAGTTAAAGTACGGTTCGTAGGCGTAGGTGAGTAATACTGGCTACTGTGAGTCAACGCTACTGCTACTGTAGCGAAGTGCTAAGACCGAAGGGACAAGGAGAGAGCGAGAATGGCAACCGAAGAAGAAAGCGCTGTAAAGGAGCCGTTGGATCTTATAAGACTTAGCCTCGACGAGCGAATCTACGTTAAGCTCAGATCCGACCGTGAACTACGCGGAAAACTTCATGTATTGATTTCAATTCATCTCTCTTTATATACGCATAGAACGCGTATTTATACGTTTTTTGTTTAGATTTTCTTTATTTTTGTTTATTGGTGGAAGTTTTTCTACTTGGGGTTGTGTTTATTTGATTCTAGGGTTCATTTATTGATTTGGGTATTTGAAAATCTAGAGTTTAAGCATAATTATCCGCGAAAAAGTGTTTTTTTGTTTTGCTTATTGCCTAAATGGATTAATTAGGATTTAATAGAGGCAAAGAAACACAGGAAAGAAGAAAAAATAAGTTTGCAATGGAGTATTGTTAATGATTGAAGTAAAATTTTCAGTGCGTATAATTTATATATTGGTGTTTAATATGGTTTCAATGGTAGGCACAGGTCCTTGGAATTTGTTTATTTGGTTTTGATAGAACCCAAAGATTATTTATGTTGTTTCGTTAATGCTTTGCAAAGAATTCATTTTAGAGTTCTTGGAGCTACCAGTGGGGAAGAAATAAGCTTTCTAGAATAAAATTTGTTGTGTTTTGTAAGATTTGATTATATTGTCAAGAGCACACTCTAATTCAATTTTTTTTTTTTGGTTCTTGACATTATGTTAGCACCTGCATAGAGCAGAATAAGGATACAAGTTATGGTTATTTCCACTTTTTGAATCAATAGGCAGAAAGAACTGACAGTTCCTCAAATATTTGAATTCATTGGAATAGTATTGGAATTATAGGCACCAAATGAAATAAATAGGTATACTAGAACTGTATTATGGAAGAAAATTATTTACTCAGTTATTCTATACGTTTCAATTAATTAAGCATTAATATTTTCAACGCTTTTGAGTCGTTCTCCTTTCAGTGAGTGATAATCTGGATTTTGCAGGCTTATGATCAGCATTTAAATATGATTCTTGGGGATGTTGAAGAAGTGGTTACTACAGTAGAAATTGACGATGAAACCTATGAAGAGATTGTTCGGGTATGTTCATCTTAAATTTTTTTCCCCAGAATTTTCAATGATAATATTATATGCTTTATCTATCATAGGGAACTTGAAACAATGGGTCAAACTATTTAATTGTCACAGTCTCAGGGGTTATTGGAATGTTATATAAGGAGAGTTCTAGCCTTCTATGGGATAAGAGCCATTATTTTCTATCTGGAAACTATGCTTGCCTAGATATGGCAAGTTCTGCTTACTGGTCTGGACTTAAACTTGCTAAGCTCTTTAAATTGATGTTCTTGTTTAGTGTTTTTGTTATGAAGATGATGTTTTTCCTATGAAAATGCATGCAACGGGGAAATTTCAATCTCTTCTTTTGTTATGTTTGTATTTTCCACTTTTTTAAAATTGATGCGTGCATATATATGTAGAATAGGGGGTCTATAGGAATTTTATTTAAGTATTATTATAACACTGTCCAAGGGTTTACACGGTTACACCCAAACTAGGGGCGGGATCTACTCCCATTAGTGGGAGGAATCTGCCATCACATTATATAAAGGATGGGGTTTACCCATAATTTGTGGGGAATTAGAGAGTGGGGGTGGAATCAAACATACTCCTTTGGAGTGTTGTGTTATGTGGAGGTGTGGATGGATAGAAGGGAAAGTGAAACTGTTCTTTTAGAGTTCAAAATTGCAAGTGTGATAAGATGAAAGGTAAAAGAGTTTCGTTGATTTGAAACTCTGGGTGATAAACTTACCAAACTTCTTTTATTTTGTTTCAGACTACGAGGCGCACTGTGCCGTTTCTCTTTGTAAGAGGAGATGGAGTCATACTGGTTTCTCCTCCACTGAGAACAGCTTAAACAAGAAAACTTTACTGTAGAGTGCACTCTTTGTGAGGAAATCAACTATTGCTCATCTAATGCTTTTATGCTGTTCGACGTTTCTGATCTTGAAAAGGCCCAAAACTGTTTACATGGCAAGTCAACAATTATGAAATATTCTTAGATCATTATGTAACAGACTATGAATTTGTATTAGTTACTGATGCAATCCTGTTATGGGATAGCTTATTTTGGATTAGTTTTCACAGTTGTTTATCACAATGGCTTTGTTCAATCTGTCGAAAATCACGTTTAAAGTTTGTCTAGCGTTGATTGTATGTTCAATTTATGAGCCATCGTCCAAAAATGTTGACTTATCGTCAGATACCACGATCGTCCTATAACCTTAAAAATCTGCAGCTGCATAAAGGGGCAAACTGTGCTTGGCGACGGCTGAATGCATGAATGAATCTATTATTTTCTTATTTTACACGAATAACTTGCATTCGTGCTCTTTCGAATGCTAAGTTAACACAAAGTTTTTGTTTGCAGAAATTGTCAGCATTCTGCACGGTCTGCATTACTAAGGCTTTGTTTGGGATCGAAAATAACTTTTTGAGATAAGCTGTAGCTATTGTTGATTAAAAGCTTTAAAATAGCAGATATTGACGAAAAATTAATTTTACTTTTAAAATACAAACAAGGCTTAAATGGCGCTTTGGTGCATCTTCACAGTCAGCATCGGATTTTGGGTGTTTTTTCGTTGTTTTCTCTTAATGCCTGTAGAAGTTTGAAGACATTTTTCAAGGTTCAACAATTGATGGATATGACTGGATTATACACATCTCAGTGAGTAAACTATATAATTGTGATATGAAATTCAAAAAAAAAAAATTATAAAGAAAATAAAAACAATATGACGGTGCTAACAAGAGCAGTATTCAATCCATCAATGACATTTTCATTAAGCAAGTATGACAAACAATAATATAATATATAAACGAAGTAAAGCTGTCTACAAGCCCCAAGGAAAAATGAAATACTCTCATAAGGATTCACGACAAAAAGAATATTGATTTCATTTTCAATTAAATGTATGAAAAACTAAATACAACAATTGCCATATTTATGGAAAAATCAGACAGACAAAAATACAGTGACTCACTCACTAATTTATGTACGCCTATGCCGAGAGAAACTAGGAGATCCCATTGGTTGTGCACCTTTGTAATTTCTGCTGGGAGAATTTACTGATGGGTAACTCCGGCTGGAAGCATCCATCGATCCTCTGAAAGCATAAGCCACTTTAGCCGGTTCTGGAACAGAGTCCAATGGAATCGACTCTACAAAACATGCAGTATTGATACGTGTCCTCTCAAGCTCTGCTTGAAGTAACTCAGTGCCGTACTGCTGAGCATGAGCCTGCAGCATATCCAAACTGTAAGTCAGTGCAGCGCACTTAATTAGCATACTGACTAATCAAATAATGGATAACTGAAATCTCAAATTGAAAATTACTGATGGCATCATTTCTGGCCCTGTCTGTCTGCAAAAGTAATTAACACCACTGTATATTCTTACAATGCTGAGTATGTAGGTTCTCTAGAAAATGAAACATTACACTGCAGTATTCACCAGTCATAACATATGACAAAGTCGAGAAGCAGGTAAAGATGAAAAGTCGCTTGTAATATTTCCAATGGCACATATGACAGGAAGGTATCACACAAGAATGAAAATTCTTACGATCAGATCATCAGGTGACACAGTCATCCCTAGTTGTCTGTCATCAGCAAGTGCTTCTTCACTTCCACGAGTTGGGCGGCGATGATGTCCCGGATTCTCAACAGCCTCAGCAATGCTTTCTGTAGCCTTTTCCAATAGCACCCCTTGTAAACTTTTCAAAGACTCCCTTGCATCATGAGTGAAATATGGATTCAATATGGTCTCGAAATATTCAAGCTGCAGAAGACAGGTCATAAGAAGTTAGCCATCCAAGACAACCACCAATACAGAAGCAGTAAACAAGAAATAACCTCAGTCAAGGATTCAAGTTTTTTGTAAAAAAAAAAAAAAATTAATTATCAGTCTTTTTTAAGTGGACAATCAGCTAGGAAATCCTAAATCTTAATTCAATTTTCTTTTCAGAAAAAAATTGATTCAGAGGTATAAATTTTTTAAAGGATCTCAATCGGTACAAAAACAGCTACCAGTTGGTCCAGTTCTAGAAGCTTTCCATTGTAGATCTGAGAAGGATCACAAGAATATAAACAATTGGATTCAAGACCTATTTAGAGAGGAAGTAAGAACATTGTGCGCTACCTCAAGCATGAGCTGGCAGAAACCATTTGCATCGAGTGACTTAAGATTATTGGATTGGTTTCCATCAAACAGGCTAAGAAAAGTATCAATCAGACCTTCCACTAGAATGCCAAGTGTCTTGTCCAAGAGGGGCTTAGCACCGGCAAAGACCTGCAATGAGAAACAAAAAACTCAAACCAGAGAATCAAAAGCCTTTACATAACTCAAATGGAGCTAATGAAGCTATTGTATTACATCCCCACAAGATACAATGGGAAGTACCTCTGCATGTACAGCTACCAAAGTGTGCAATAACTCCACAGCTACATCACGCACACCCTGCAAATACCAGCAATTCATAGCTGCTTGAGTATAAAGTATTTGTCAAGGTAGTTTTGAAAGAAGAAAGTAACCCAGCATGAAACCAATAGTTCCTCACTTTGACTGCAGGTGCCGATGCCCACTGCACACCAGAATCCAACAAAAATGTTGTGGCTGCTGTTCTGATCAAGTTTGCCTAAGAAATAAGACGTCAAAACTAGATGATTATTCTACAGCTTGTCTTTGAGCAAGAGAAAGGCCCCTTATAGTTCATCTAGCATCATTCAGTGTGCAGAGTAAACAAGATGTTTACAACATTAATGGAGTCAGCATTCCAAATACAGTAATAAGATAGTGTTGCATTGATTCTTATCATTCTTGACCCCATCCTTATCAACTGGTTGAACAGCAAAAAGGGCAACCACAATGTCTTAGATTTGTCTGAAAACATCTAAAACTTCAATCCATGTTCACATTCGTAATAAATGTCACTTTTGCAAAACCAAGATAGAAAAAATGAGGACACTGAACTAAAGCAGCTCCAATTGCAACAAAAACGGTTGTTACAATACCCAGTAGAGAGGCTTGTGGAAATTATTAATACATCTCTGCATTCATTAATTTCATTGTATCCTCAAATGGGTTAAGAAATTCAGTTGCTGAGCAGAGGTACCCAGGTCCGTAGCTCATGATCCTTCAGATCATTGTGGTTTTTTATTTTCATTTTGTCTTTTGATTTCAGCAGAAATTATACAAGATCACTTCTAATTTGACAAACTCACTCACGTTGTCGGGTAAAACAACATTTTGTACTCCCTAAGTATATGACCATTTATAGGTTTATTGCATTAAGACCATAGGTGGCAGCAGCCAACTTCGGTAAAAACAATAAGCTGGTTATAAATTCTGGTGAGATTAGAGTTGCATGCACAGACCAGACAATGCACCCATATCCTTGCTAACACTCAAATATTCCTGCAAGTGTCTATACTTTCCAAATTTCAAGTTAAAAAACACCAATAGAAGGCACACAAAATAATATATAGCAAGAACTCTGTTAGTATTAATTGCTCCATCTAATCTGAATTTCAGTTATACCTTTGCAAAAGTGTACTGCTCAAGGACCTTCTCTTCAAGTCCAGAAAAAGACATCACTAGATCTTGTATATCAGCACCATCTTGATCTCTTTCCCTACAATAGTGAAAAATGAAAGTGAGGTAATAATAGGCACCACAAATGGACTGATAGATACCATAGATAACGAGGTACGTTCAACTTGTCAGTAACTTTGGCGATGCCAGAACTAGTGAATAGAGTATCTTTCATAAATTACAAAAAGGAGTAGCTGAGGGCATCGGATTGGGAAGATTTAGAGATTTGAGTTAATACCTCAAACTGGAGAATGTAACATACCTATAACCAGATCAGATAAGAGCAAATCTATATTTCTTTCCTAATGAGTAGTGGGAGAAATGAAACTATATACTCAAATAAAAGATTTTACAAAAAAGTGAACAAGTGTGCTATACGTGCATAGGTCAAGAAAGCTCAAAATCAAGTGATCAGGTTTCAACAGTTCTGCAGTTGACTACAAATACAGTAAAACCTCACTACATGATAACATGGGTGGCCAGTGTTTAAAGCCTTAAAAGTTTATCACTTGCTTTTCCCACATAACAAGAGCATTTATTTTGTGACAATATACTAATATTCACAAGGTAAAATCAAGATAGATAAGGGGTTTTATGCTGGAAATCCTATATATCCAATATACCAAATGATATTCAGTTGCCTTTGTCAAAAACATTTACTGCCACAAGAAATATGCACCAAACATCCCCTATGACAATTATATTCCCTCTACCCTCTTAAGGAGGAAGAGCTGAGTCAACAGCGTACCTAGAATGAAGCCAGATATGTTTGTACTTGTTGTATAACTCATAAGAAAGCTCATCTTTGCAATACCCAATATTGCTTAATACAATCAACAGCCGTTGATGAGGATCAACAACACTTCCTGAGAGATCAGACAATGATTCTGTGGAAGGTTCAGAAGAATATCCATTTTGTAAATATTGATGATCTTTGCTCAATTTGTTTTGGGAAAGCTCACTTGCAATATGCTCTAAATGACCTGATTAGTGTACACAAAATGATGGCATCAAAACTTACTTTTCATGTCTTAAAAAAGTTTCCAAGCATAAAATAAAAAGTTACTCCTCTATCATACCAGCAAAATCAAGGAAACGGTTCAAAAATGAGAGTCTAACAGATTCTTGAATTTCTTGAAGCTGTGCAAACATATCTTCCGACTTTGTAGCTTCACTCCTTAAAGATTGAATCATCCTGAGAAAATAGAGAACAAGTTGGTTATAGAAAGAAATCAAAACTACCCTCCAGAAGAAGTTTTGTATGTAATGGTCGTGCTACCAAAATTAACCACCATGATCTAACAGATCAAGAATTTTCCAATATTGAACTAATGCCCTGATAATAAACAAAAAATATTTTCCCATATGGAAAGCAATCCCCATTATCCATACAGATTTATGACTATCTTTCGCATAATATTCTTTCTCTTTCAAGACTTCTTAACAAATAAAAGAAACTGCCATCACCTGCACAAGCCAGGCACTGTAATGAAGGCGAGCAGCTGATATTTTTATCACTGCTAGACAGGACAAAGGTGATCACATATATTAGTTTGCTTGTATACCTCTAGTCTGAGAAACTCCCTTATAGGACATCTACCCCCAAACCACCTGATAACACCAGTACATATTACCTAATATACCACATGAAGGCACTGTCAGTCTTGAACTCACAACCTAGCACTTCCGTTATACAGAGTCTCATAGAGCAAACAGGTTGTATGCAAGCTTATGAGTTTCGCTTTAGAATAATACTACAAAATCTCTGCAAAGTTTAGATCCAGAGACTTACAAAGTAATCTGATCCATCGCGGATTTCATAATTGAACGGAATGCTAAAGGCAAATAAGAGATAGTGTACGGAGATTTATTCCTTTCAAGAATAGATACTGGAATCCAAGTTTCATCTTTTGATATTCCATCAGTAGACCCCTGCATCCAAGAGCATAACCTAGCTATGTAAATCTTGGTGATCTCTGCCTGAAGTGTCCTGAGTGCCATCACTGTGGAACAAAACACACACAAAAAAGGAAATTATTTGCACGTTGAGTGTCATCAATGCAAGAGGAAGAAGCAAAACAATCATAATTATTTGAGTAGTCAAGAAACAGAAGATTCAGAATAACTTTACATCAAACTTTTGAAAGGAAAAAAATTGACTGTATACCAGCAACAGGAGGAGCCGACTCTTTTGCTTCAAAAGCGTGGCATGCTTTAGATATTTCCTTTATGGCGTCGCTCATATAAGATCCGAGAATATTTGATTCTTCAAGATCACAAAATGTGCTGTGAACCTGTGTCAACAATAAACTCTTTAAAACTACATACCAAATTCACCAACCGAACAAACAATAAATAAGCAACAGCGCCATATAACTGCAGTACGCATAAAAGAAAATTTCAATCAAGGCATTAAGAAATGAAATAACCACAGACTTGAAGATTCAACACTTTCGACTTTTTGGTGCAGAGACACCACTTTCCAGCATAAATAAGAAATTCTTGCCTAATGGAAATGATAACAGCACAAATATAAATGTTATCATGCTTATTAGCCAACTCCGGGTTTGATTTAATGTATATTTTGTTGGCTTTAGCACCTTTATCCTCACCTGCTCTAACATGAGCTGGATTTGATCATGAGACTTACTAAGCTAGCTAGTACCCTAATTAATAATCTAACAATAAAGGTAAAACTTGAGATAATTCAAATTAAGTCCAGATGACTAAATTGCTAAAGGGAGTAAAAAAGGCAACAATCCATAATCCGGTCTAGGTTTAATAGGTAATTTTTGTCAGTACAAATGGATCTTCAAATGGAAAAATTATCTAACTCCAAGCACACAAAATTTGCATGGCATTTCCAAATAATTTTGAACATCGCTACCCTAAGCTACCTTGAGTAACATTTAATCTCAATAATTGACTACACAAAACACAACTGCCAAAACTACAACTACTTTTCCAACCACAGATAATTATTTTCACAGAAAGAAGTCCAAGAATGCGTTTCACCTTGGCTTCATACATGGATATAGTACTGCACATCATTCCAGCAACTTCATCGAGAGAATGAATTGAATACCTCCCATCTCCAGTTTTTTCTTCAGTTTTATTTGCAGTAGCATTAAGATTTGACTCCGCAGAAACTTGGGAAGACTGAAAGAATGGAATCCATAATCAAAATGAGTAAGAAATTATCTCAAAAGAAGAAAAATAAGCATAAGCATGCCAAAAAGATGAAAAACACACACCAACAACAATATATGCAAGAATATGTTACACGCTTACAATAAGGGAGCAAGCTGAAATGATTACAAATCTAGGCAAAATAGATTATCATTGCAATGTAGATTTTCATTTTCAATCAACTCCAAGCAAGGGAAATTCCAAATGAAGAGAGGTGTGGAAGAATATCCGACGCAACATAAAAAAATGCTGCAATAAGAAAACACAAGTTTGTTAAAATTGAATCCCCTAGGATTCTAAGGATTTAAGTGCTCAATTTTCTTTAGTTCTTTTAACTGCTTCCAGCGAATTGACACAAGATGTTGGAGCTCTATTTACTACTCTTATTGTCACCCACTTACATAAAACATATAATTGACATCAAGTTATCACAATTATCAACAACTAAAGGCCATAACAGACAATATTGAAATAGGATGAAAAGTGTTTATAAAGGATAGCGTCTACAGAAGTTGGTCCACTTCAGGGAATAATATCTCTGAAAGCAAATATTTAATCATTGATTTCTCTTTTACCCAAGCAGAACTGTGTTAAAGTTGTCAACAAAATGGTCTAGCACTCGTGCTAGCTCTGGTATTCAGCTAGTACAGGCAAAGGCAAAACCTTTCCTCATGACTCCAACTGTATTTTAGTCCGAAGTTTGGTGGCACCTTCAAAATTTCAATTCCAAAGTCACTCACGAAATGACTAGTTGCAATGGTGAAACTACAAAGAGTAAAATTGGCTACCTATAGTGTAAAAGTGTCAGCTTCAGATTCTAATAATAAACTTTTTGAGGGAAACATTATATGGTTACACAGAAAACTAGTGGTAATTATTCCAATTCGTGATTATGATTGATCACATTAAGCATCCCAGCCTAATGTCCAAACCATCCAATTTACGCTGAGAATTGGTAGGCATTACTCCAATTCATCTTGGCACAAGAACCCGGCTGTTTCTCACCATCAAACAGCTGTCCAGCACATAGCTGGCCATCTTCAATACCAACGGAAGATTGACTCTAGATTCCCCTCCTTCTCACCCTCCCTCCCTCCTTTCTTTTTGGACCTAATAGAATTAGGTAACACTTTAATCTATGATAGATGTCGAAGTTGAACTCAGGTCTCCTTAACCAGCTGTGATAATCGGCACCTCAGAGCTAATCTCTGCTCACTTGTAAAATTAAACTCATAGCTAATGCAAAAAGAAAAGTGAAAGAACCATTTTCATTCTTTTCTGAAATTTATTGACATAAACTACCATAAACATAAACGACCATAAATATCTTGCAAAAAGTAAGCCCCTCATCCCCTGATACTTTTAAAACCTGTTATCTTTTTCCAAAGAATGAAAAATGACCTCTTTAAGAAATTAGGTTTAAATTCTGTCATCAGCCAAATGACAAGTGTTAAAGTTGACATTAGATAATCCCCAGAACTAAAATGCTATACCAACAATCAATGACTTACATTGGCATATCTTATCAATATTATGCAACCTTGTTTCTTTCAGTAGACGAGGGTTGGCATACATAAAAAGAAAGCATAACAAAAGAAAACAATGGCTAGCAACAAAAACAATGTTAATAAAAGTTGAATGGGCCTACTTCAAATATATTTCCAGAAAATAGTTTATGTGAATCTTGGAATATCCCCATCAATGTCACTGTTCTAGAATGATGAAAATTCAGAATACCTTCGCAAATTTCCCACTGAAAACAGAAAGTGCAACTTTCCAGAAGGCAGGTATGTGATGGATGAGTACAGCAGTTAACCTTCGGATATACCTTCCTCTAAACACATCAACTTCTTTGCCAGTTAACTCCACTGGCAATGAATTTATCGGTTGGATGTTCCCAAGAGTAACAAAGTAGTCAGCATCTGACTGACAATAATGAAAAGAAAAAATAAGATAAAATTGCAAAGTGTCAACCCACGGGTTATCTTTTTACCCATGAAAAAAGAGAGGGTTATTTCCATCATCAAGATCACATTAATCACTTTTAATGGTTGCACATACAGATTGCTTTAAATCTTGTCGAATTTGCTGCCACCTTGCATTAGACATAGCTCTTTCGCGTATCTCATTATGCAAAGTTTCCATCCTTGCTTCATGATCTAAGGTGCACTTCTCAAACAAACCTCGAATTCTGTGGTTCTGTCAAAGAGATAAAGCTTTAAAATTAAATAAAGCTGTCATTTTATAGTGATATCAGAAGAGTTTGCAAAAAAAAAAAACAGTAGTTATCATATTGGCTTTTCAAGAATAGGCAAGTTTCTTTTTCTAATGTCAATTCAAGATCACAAGCAGTTATTTTCTATTTAATGATAATTGAAACTTGACAGTGAACCACAGTGTTTACATGACTTCAACCAAGGACTGACCTCACCTGCTAAACGACAGAGATCCTCAAGTCCTAACAAAAATGATAAGGGTATAAATACATTCTACCAGCAAATAAATTGAGGGTTTTCAATTATAAGTATATACCAAATATGATAAGGGTGTAATAAATACATTCCAGCAGCAGATATACTGAGGAGTTTGTAAACTCATTAATAAAGTAAATACCATCATACAAAAAGCAAAGAAAAATAATAATGATAATTACAAATATACTGACCTGTACATTTAAGTAGTGCCATACAGGATCTGACTCAGGGTCCAGCTCCAATAACAGCCTCACAGTATTCTCAAGCTACATTGAACACAGTATATATATAGCGAAGATTAGTTCCATGAGAGTGATATACAGGTGATAAGAGATATTCAGTAAATGTACAGAATGAATTACAATCCGCACACAGATTAAAGAATATTAATATGGACTTCTTTTATTCATCCTAAAATTTCTATCCATGTGTCAAATAAGAGAAAATTTCCTCAAACTCCCTTATGATTTTTATCTAGATAGGACCTTCTAAAACACATAGAGCAACTTTAACCTAACTGTCAACTCAACTTGCTTATTCTTCTCTTCTGTCCCTCAGTTCTCTCCTGGTCTATACTTTTGTTCCCTTTATTGCAGTAGAATATATAGATAGATATAAACTTGTTCGAAATCCAGCTCAGTGTGACTGCAGACAGTCATAAAATAATATAGAGGTTTTAATATAAGCTTACATTTGTCATGTCTATTTGTGGATCTTCCATAGACTTGTAAAGCATGGATTTGAACTCCTGCATGACCTTTTCAACCTCTTCAAGAACACGTTTCAATATGTTCACCTGAAAGTAATAAGCAGACATAAAAAACCAGGAAAACAGCATGGTCATGAAAAACAATTTGTCAAGTACTAAAATATTACAAGTCTTCAGCCTACGGTAACAATAACACAATTTAAGCACAAAATAATGAATAATCTTCAGCAGCATGAATCAGAAAAGATATAATCTGAAGATTATGATTGCAAATGGAAGGCAAAACAATATAGTGTAAGTTAGTTGGTCATCAATTGATCAAAATATAGGTGAAAACCTAAATGTCCTTAATAAATAATATCATAAGTTTATTTTTCTTTCACATTAAATACAGCAATAAACATTAGCAGACATACTCACAAATCTTAAACAAAATATACACAAGTCGTTTACATACAACCAATGCCTCAGTTAACAATTAAATATTAGACTGGAAATGATCAGTATCAATAGAAAAATATGACATGAAGTTAGCTTTCAAGCATACATGAGACGGTAGTGCTATTGACTTCGCCTTCTTGTATTCCCTAACTGCCAGGTCATATTCACCCTTGCTAATGCTGCCACGAATAGTACTAGGCAAGTTAAATAACGTTCTGAACCTCTGAAGCATTCCTTGGACAGACCTTATCTTCTCAGCTTGAGCCTACAATTTCTCAAAAAAGAATACTACACATGATTGGTAAAAGTCCAGATATGCAAACTTCCAAGAAAATATAAATTTAGTATCTCACCTACCTGTCTCTCAAATAGAGGTTCGAAAGCATGGTTAGCCTGTGAACTAACTCCTTGCATTAATTGGAACAAATGAGAAGTCCCTGAACCTTCAGGATCTTCTTCAATCCGTTTCAATTTTGACTCAATATCTACACAAGAATTAATATTCTCCAAATCAAAACCATTTAGAATGCAAGTGTTGTAAAAAAATAATGCTCTTGCAAGCTTTAAATGCCAAAATTCAGGAATTAGAGATTCCATTAGTAAAAATAAGATCAGTAATCCAAGAGAGATAAGACGTTTGCATACCGTCAATTGTAGTTTTGCAAGAGACAAAGCAATCAAAATTGTCTTTAACCAATTGTTTTCTCTGTTGAGTCCGTCCCTTAAGATCAGTTTTTAAAGCAAGGGCACCAGCCTCCAAGTCTGCTGCACTGGTATCTTTGTGTACTCGTGATAGAAAGAGCTTGGAATCAAAGTTATCAGAGAAATACATCAATTTCTCTGCAAAAATTTGCATGCATAAAGAATCATCCATAATGTCCATTAACTTATATAAATTCTAACAATTAACAGACATCACTGACCCAGGAGTCCAGGAAAGAATTCTACAATATTCAAATAGTTAATAACCAAGGAATCCAAAGAATAACATACATACAATAGGCATATCTATAAGCCCAATGTAAGACAAAATATATGACAGAGATATCTCGCAGAGATAAATTTGTATAAACAGAGTCACAAATTTAAAACACACCTATTCCAAAGAAAGCAAAACTGCAGTTCAAGAACAAATAGAGTAAAGATTACAAGGTTCACTTTATCACCTTATCAGTTTATTTAGCCAAACTATAGCGTAGGAAATTGATACTGTAAAACAAAACAGTATGTACAACCACAATGACTGAGGCTATGGATACAAATTAAAAATCAATTGAACAGTCAGGTTAAATGTAGGGAGTAGAACTGTAAGTTCTAATAATCCATTTCACAGAGTTGTATTTTCCAGGTGTATTCACAGAATGTATGTGAAAACAGCACAAAGAAGCAGTTATCTTAGTTTCGATATAGTTAGCATCAAAATTACAAACATGTTGAAATACAGAAGATTATAAAATACCACGAATGCTATTGTCCACATGATCTCTATCAGACTTTGGAGTGTTTCCAGATGACTCAGTGATCAACGTCAATGTCTTGTTGTCAACTATCCTGTCAATATAAGACAAACAAAAGTCAGCCGAAACAATAATAGGTGGAAACTACTTCAGGGCAAAGAATAACAGATTACCGCTCAGTTGAAGTTGATCTAGTACAACTAATAACAGTACGTGTTACCATTCCTTGTCTTTACACAGGGATTCAACAATTATAGCAGTACACAAAAACAGGCAGCCTTGCTATGAAGGAGAATACAATTGTCAGTTCCAACAACCAAATAACTTGAACTCAAATTCTATTAAACATCAATAAAAGGTCTGGCACGCTGGAAATACACAAAGCAATCAACAGGAAACAGAGTCATAGATGATGTCACTACAAAAGTGTTATAAACTAAAGTGACATCACAAGCCATGTGAACTACAAATTAACATAGTTACTTGCACCAATTGGTAAGGAAACTTCGAGTTACAAGTAAAAGACCAAGAAAGAAGAGATCATTTACCCCAAGCCTAGTGGATCAATACATTCCATGCCACGTGGCAAGGACTGCAAATTGTTAAGCCCACCCTTTCTACCAATTACAGAAGGCTTCCGCTCAAACTTTTGAGCCACGGGCGCTGTTCTTGTCTCCCGCATCTCACGAACCCGGCGAGCAAGCTGTAGAAAAAGCACAATCTTATCTAAGTGAATCATCCTCCTAAATCCTAATTCATATGCAAGGAAAAAAAAAAAAACTCAAGTCAAAGTAGTGTCCTATTACAGCATTCTCCTAAGCCCCAAACTAAAATAAGGAAAATATCATCATACGATTTATAATACCAAAGTAATTATCAAAATCTAGGATGTAATATGGAGTTTTCCAGAAAAATTGACATAAAATCACACAATAGACCTAAAAAAAAAGAAAAAGAAAAAGAAAATTAGCCTTTTCATATTTAAATTAATCTTTTTGTATTTACGTCCTAAAACTATTTTTGAAACATCCCAACAATATAACAAGCTTCTCTAACATTTTTTTATCCTTGTTTCCAAAAACAATGAATTGTATCCAATAGGCATACTAAATTAGAATTCTACTCTAAAATGTATTATCTTTTCCAAAAAACTCCCACAATAAATCACAAAAGGAAAATACCTATTTGATATATAAAGGAAAATACCTATCTATTAGATATATAAAGGTAAAACGAATCAACAAAAATTATTCAAAACAAAACCTCGGCCTCGTTAACGCGCTTCCAACAATTAGGTTCGTCTCCGTCCCAAACACCATCGTCGTCTCTCCTCCCTCTCGCCCTGTTTCTGGCGGCTAAGGCTAAGCCACGATCTCTACTGACCTCTTCGTCTCCACTGGAAATGCTGAGCATCTCAACATCGGACTCCTCCTTGTCCCCGTCCTTCTTCGCCCGCGATCTCCCCGGCTTCTGCTGCGTCGTCACCGATTTCGGAGTCTGAACGTAATTCGCCACGGGTTTCCGAGCCGGTGGGTTCCTGTAGTTGAACTCCCGTTGTGCCTGCTCCTTCAACGCCATCTGGAGCAGCTCGTCCTCGTCGCTGTCGCTTGACATTTTCTTATTATAGGTCTCGTTCCGATCTAATGATTTTATTTCTCTTATTTATTTAAGATTTAACTGTTCGTTGATTGATGTAATTGTGTATTGGTGATTCTGCTGGTTTGCTCTCGTGTGCTGTTATCAAGAAGTGCAAGAACAGGAGGAAGCGTTTCGGTGTGGCGGTCTTATCATGGTACTATTTGGAGATGATAACACGTGGTACTGCGTTTCTTTATGAAAATGAACTTGCAACAACAATCATTTGAAGTGATTAACTTCAGTAGACTGTAGATTATTTAATTGGGTCTTTGAGTTAATTAACTCTCTTTATTAGATGTTTCCATTAAAGCAAAAACGGAATTTTTCTCTCTTTTCTTCTCAGTTTCTATTTAAGCATAATTTTCTTAAGAATATTAAAACATAAGGTATGAACTCAAATTTTAGTTGGTTTCCTCCATTTAAAGTGTTTTTTTAGATATAATATTAAAAATACATATTTTTATAAAAATTAAATAAACTATCATCACAAAATAATATTAATTTTTATATTATTATTATTATAAATTTATTAAAAAAATTTATACTTTAACACTATATTAAAAACGGAGAATATCTTGTGAAAGGAAGAGCTTGTGAAAAAACAGTTGATGTTTTACTTGCACGTAAATCAAGCACAACTATCAATAATAATTAATAAGCGAGAGAAGAAGGCCCTAATTAAGAAAGTTTTTTAAGTATTTAAAAATTAATTTTTAATTTTTTAAAAAATATTTTAAAATTAAAATAATTTTTTTAAAAACATTATCGTAAAAAATATTTAATTTAATTATATCAAAATATTTTAAAAAATTTTTTAAAAATATTTTTAAAATAAAATAAATATAACTTATATATTTAATGAAAAAAGAAAAAAAAAACTCACCTTTCTTTAGTTTTCAAAAATGTTTTTTTGCAAATTTTTCAAAAAGAATTTTATATATTCTAAATACAAAAAAATATTTTATAAATTTTTTTTAATTATTTAACATAATTTTTAATAAAAAAGAATTTAAAAAACACTAACAAACCTATGATAAACACACATTAACAAAAGTAAAAACAGAAAAGCAAGCAAAGACCAAAGAGAGTGCAAAATGATAGGAAGAGAAGAGCCCAATTTCATTTATTGCATAATTTACATGATAAAAAATACACAAATTGAAATGTCCACCTTCGTTATTAAGCAAAATGTATTGCTCGGACATAATCCGTCCACTAATAAGTTGTATCACTTCAGTACAGAAAGTAGGCTTAATGAAAATTAAGTTATGGAAAGTCGATCACAAACGGAATCCAATAAGGCATATGTAAGTAGCATTTAAGTTGAAAAAGATAAGCTTATTATTTCTTCTCTCCGGCAGCATAGAGGGCTTTGACTTCTTCAACATCATCGTAGCTGCCAAGAAATATTGGAGAACGCTGATGGATACTACTTGGAACCAAGTCGAGTGCCTGCCAAGAAATTGAGTCAATTCATCATGCACATGACATTAAAATTTAGTTTCAGCCCCAAGAGGATTTATTACTTTTCATCTATGAATTTTGTTGTCTCTCTCAGGAAACTACTTCCGCTAACAATAAATTGGTAATATCCTGACCAAATAGATTTAGTTATTGCCAACGCAAAGTCTGTTTTGATAATACACTTGGTCAAAAAGTTAGGCAATGATTTAAAGTTAATTATAATTTTTGATGCAAATTGTATTGAAAACATAAGAAAAGCTTCCAGCATTGTAATAAGACGAGAGTTCGACAAGTCCATACCCGTTGCTTGCCAGTGAAAGCCTGACCTCCTGCTTGCTCCATCAAGAATGACATTGGGAAGACTTCATAGAGAACACTAGCCACCACAAATCAAATGGTTCACTCAAACATTAATACATCAATTTCGTAATAGCATAGTATTATGTCAAGATTTAGCGACGTTCAAAGAAAATAAACAAATAAATGCTACAGATTCATAATATACCGTAGTTTGCCAGTGGGGCTCTTCTTATCAGCAGGGTACAAAAAGATACCTCCATAAAGTAATGTCCGGTGGACATCAGCAACCATGCTGGTTACAACAATAGCATTGTCAGAAACTACAAAATCTTAATTGTGACTGAACACAAACACCAAAATAAGAAAATCACTGGGCTACATCGAATTCTGTTATAGGAACTTTGAAATCTATGTTCTTGCCAATTATAAATTTGATGCAGGTCAAAAGTTTGTGCACAAACAGAGATGACAGTTTATTCAGATGTATAAGAAGTTACCAGGCATGCATTTACGTCAATGAATATGAATGGCTTCAACAGTTTTTCAACCATGAGACACTGCAAGTCATAGAATCTGATTGTTTAGGATTATTAAAATTTTTGATGAGCTGGCTTTCAGGAGAACCCTAGTATAAGTCAAATAGGTTAGGGTACGGTTTCTTGCCTCAAAAGTTAGCACTGAGGACTTGGGCAAAGCCAAAGTTTTTACAAAACCTTGCATTGGTATTGTATAGAATGCCGGCTTTAATCCTTGCTTTTTCAAAAGTAATATTAAGGCCTCATATCACAACCAATGCAGTGTCATTGTAAGTTAATATACACAAGAATGCATAATTTTTTGAAAAGCTTCAAGCCAAAGTGCCACACTTATCTTCGAAAGTAAATTCTAAACTACCTCTAACCCACTGTCTATTTCTGCCATAGATGCTCAAACCACGCATGTAGCACAGAGATTTGTGATCAGAAGCACAAGAATAAACCTTAAAATGCAAACATTTAATTAAGAGCATGTACAGATAAAGAAATAATATAAATAATGAAATTCATTTTAACCCAGGACTTACGGTTTCATTTGATGGTGGTACTGTATCAATCAAAATGTGATTGCAGTGGCTGAACATTAAACATATAATTTAGACACCTCATAATATCACTGTTGTCAGGTTAGGAACCAGAATACCTTCCAATGTATCTTAAAGACTTTGGTGATGAACCATCTGTAGGGAACTTGCATTTTTCCACATACCTAAAAGTTAGGAGATATTTGGAACGGTTCCACAGTACAAAAAGAAAAATGAGAGATTAGTAAAATGAATACTGCATACTTGGCTGTTGGACCATCCCAATTCTTAGCATTTCCTTCATTTACTGAGTAAATTTTTCCTTTCTTGGGAATCTGACAAAAAATTGCAAATAAGAAAAATGTAAAAGCTCCATCACAAACAGACTTTATAGTTCAAATATCCCTTCTAATTTACATGCAATCTGAATAAATGTTCCTCCCCTGTCTTTTTAAGGGGGAGAGAATAATCATCTAGCCAGTTTCATCAAAGAATTATGTGCACAGAGTTTTCACCTAAAAAAATTTGGCATCCGGAATGAATATTTAAAAGTTCTTGAAAACCGTTGAATTGCTTTTAATTCAAAACGCTCCTGCATGCAAAGGGCAATACTTCACAAAGATGGTGTGTAGAATTTGCAGATATGCAAAGTCAAAAAGAAAAATTTTAGGTTCCCCTCCTTTGGGTGTTTTTGTTACAATAATTTTTTCATCCCTGCCTCTTTTGTCCAGAAGTTTCTTGGACTCCTTTCAACCAAGATTCAAGAAACATTGAGATGCATACGTACATACATACTAGAATATTCTAAAATTATATACATGTAGGAAGATTGGTTGCAAACCAACTTTAATCACCTATAAATACATGTCATGGGAATGTATAAGTGTGCACAAAAAAAATACAAATTAAAAAAGTGTGTGCGAGTGCAGACAAGTGAAAGTCTAAACTTTCTTAGGGTGTTACTTGTACTATATAGTGTACAAGTGTTGATTTATTAAATAGAAGGGTATTTGTTTCTCAATTGTTTTTCGGTTGATTTGTGAAGCAGTGATCCACTTTGTAATTCTTGGTACTTTCAAATGTATATTATCTATTTCTTATATAAACTTTGAAAAAAAGGGAAAAAAAATATCAATGCTCAGTAACGCAACTAATTCAAAATCAAGTTTTTACACATTTAGTAGCAAAGCTTTTCCAGGTTGATCAACGCCATAACCGTAGATATACCTTAATATCTGAGTGAGTCAATATGAACTCCCCTAGAGATGGATCAAGGGTGAATCCATTGACACCACACCCAGTGCTTAATACAAGCTGCAAAATAATAATATTCTTCAATTAGTACAACAATATAATACAATTCACAGAAACAAAAAAAGAAAGCATTTAAATCACTTTGACCCAATTAAAGAGCACAAAGCACATAAACCACTCTGATCCAATCAAAGAGCGCCCTTACATCATAAGACACACTATTCAAAATCTAAATCGGTACAACAATGAGAAAAGGAATTTTCTTGGATGATGTTGACTATCCCCGTAAGCTCGATTCTTCTTTTTTAATTCTTTTTGAGTTTGGTTTTATTTTTTTGGAATCAAAGTATTAGGTTCACTAAACAAGAATTAAACATCTAAAATACAAGAAAGGCGATCCTTTTGTACCGTGCAAGAACTTCCATACATGCAATAGCCAGCACCCAACATATTCTTGCCAGGTTGCAACACATCATCTAGAGTTGGTTCATGGCTGTCTTTCATCATATATATCCCAAAAATCTAAGAGGAAAGAGAATAAGTCAATTGATCACTGCAATATATTTATGCTGGAACAATAGTCATATGATATATATGTCAGTATAAAATTTCAATAAAACAACATAACACAGACTATTCACAGATAAGGTTTCAAACCGTTCCAATGGAAACGCCACAATCAATGTTAGAAGACCCATCCAATGGATCAAAAACAACGCAGTATCTGTGCCACAGAGCCAAATCGTACCAAGTATATATTAATAAGAGTAAAGAATGTCAAACTTCAACACCTAAAAACACAAATGACTAAAGATAACAGAGAGCAATGGAACACACTTTCCACGCTTAGAGATCTCCACAAATGTTGCCTCTTCATCTTCTTCAGATACAAGGATGCACTGGCAGGGTATCCAAACTTTCAGGATAGAATCTTAGCGTAATTAATTTCATTAAGTTAACAGAGAAGAAGCAAGGACTTACCGTTCTTCTACTGCTGACCAAAGCTTTGACAAAAACCTCATTAGAGAGAACATCCAATTTCTTTTGCTCTTCACCCTTCAGTCAATATACCCACAAACAAACTCGTGTTAATAAAAGACCTAGTAGAAATATTTCAGCCCACAAATGGTCCAGACCTAACAAGGATAAATATTTTCAGCCCACAAATGAGCACATATAAACAAACAAGAGACTCGGATCCATCATCTACTTGCCTGAATATTTGTTTCCCCAGCAAGTCCAATGAGCTTGGCCAGACCCGCCTGCAAAAGTAAACATATTAGAATGACGAGACCAAGTATTCAAAATAACGGATCCTTTCATTCAAGTGTAAAACGGATGTAAATAAACAAATACTTCTTTTATCTATTCAGGAAGGCTGAAGACGACTAAATCATCTGAATAGACCTTCAATAAAATATCCCTCCAAGTTGAGCGGGCAATTTTTCATTTGGCATTTTATCTGAAGAGTGGCGTCATATTATTACGTCTAGTTACTGTGAAAATCCCTTCAAATTCAAACCTTCACTGAATTATCCCTTCAAATTCAAACCTTCAGTAAATTATCCCTCCAAGTTGAGCAACAAATTTTTGATTTCACATTTTATCTGAAGAGTTGCGTCATATTATTACTTCTAGTTATTGTAAAATCCCTTCAAATTTCTTTACATTGCTGATGAGAAGCAATATTTAAACAAAGATCACTATATTCTTTGGTAATTAAAACTTAAAACCTTTAGGCATATCCCCGGACCCTGCTCGTCGGATTACTACTTTTTCTTATTCCTGCTGATGATCAAGTTTTTGGCCCCTGTTCTTCCACTTTTGTTATTCATTACAAATGAATTCAAAAAATAGGATCTAAATAATCGAAAGTCCAATTTTTAAACTCAAAAACGACTCTCATAAAACTTTCGGTAGTAACTCATCCATTTTCCTATTTATTTAATCCAAAAAACAGAATTTCTTCCTAACAGAATCTCAGCAAAACTCCTAGTTTAAAATTTCAAAATAATCATTAACAGTATATAGGAAATACACAGTAGACAAAACAGACCACAGACAAAAAATCAGAAAACCTTGTTAACAGCAGAACAAACGAACTTGCAGCCAAGAACAATGTGGTTGAGCAAAATACTGAAGTCGCCACGTGACTCTGGGTGCTTCGACTGCTCGTTCAGCACATAACGAGTAATCGTCATCAAATCCGTCCGGTGTGAGTCCGCCGCGTGGTCCATCCTCTTTCGACGTCCAAAATAAACTAGAGGAAGAAAAACAAAAGGAAAAAGAACGACACGATACGTTTCAATGAAACAAAACAAACTTTTCAGAAAACTCAAACTTAAGCGCTCACTTCTCGAGAGCGTGAGCGGATAAATATAAGCACAGTAGAGGTCCAAGAGAGGATTGTGTTATCGAAACGAAATGGAACCTGGAAGGACACGTGTCCTGCAAATAGTGAGAGAACGAGCTGGTGGTCGCCACTGAAGATAGCCTCTTAACGTCTTTCGTCGTCTTCTTCTTTCGTTGTGATTCGACGGTTATCTTTGTTTCGTTTTGCGTGACAGTTGAAGAGGAGAGGTGGTGAACTTCGAGGAATTTTATAACTTATTTTTTATTATTTATTGCATTTTGACGTAACATTCCATTTTAAGGACAAGGAAGGTCAAAGTCTTCTATTTTAGGATAACGAAGGTGACGAAGATCCGTATGCTTAGGGTATCACGTCAAATACACGTACAACTCTCAATTTTTTTCATTTTTCATTTTTTTAATATTGCACAATATACACAATTTTCGGTCTGTCGGAAAAATGTATACGTATTATTAAAACTTGCAATAAAAAAAATTCTACTTTATTTTGTTATACTTCTAAAATTCTTAAATATATATATTAAAAAATATTTAAAATATTTTGAACATTTAATTAAAATGGATTCAGTTATACATAACACAACTGAATGTATGGTCAATTGTTTTTTTATTTAATATTTTTTCATGTTGAGCAAATTTTGTAATATTTTTAAAATTGTTAATGTTGGGGGATTTTACCGCGACCCAGCCCATAGGCCCAAATCCACCTACAGCCTAGTTGCCCAAGGCCCAGCAAGCATTTGGATCCAGCATGCTTCATCACACGGCACCGTTTTGAGAAGACTGTCGGGACAACAGCAAGGCCGAACACTCGTCTCGGGTGTCAG
>JAVXUL010000003.1:2951563-2974457 GCA_035590515.1 Trichilia minutiflora | reverse complement strand
AAAATATTTAAATTAATTTATTTAATTTTAAAAATATAAATAAAATATTTTTTTTATAAATTTAAATTATAAAATAAAAATAAAATCATAAATTTTTATAAATATAAATAAAATAATTTAAAATTTGTTTTTAAAAGTTAATTTATAATTTTTTTAAATATAAAGTATTATAAAATAAAATATTAAAATTATATATTAAATTTAAGATATTTATAAAAAATAATTATTTTAATTTAAAATTTTATACAATAAAAATTAAAGACTTATACGATAAAAATTAAGAATTTATACGATATATGTAATTTTATTTTTAATGAAATGATTATTTATCACTTTCTTAAATTATTATTTTTAATGAAATGATTATTTATCACTTTCTTAAATTATTAGAGTATTTATCACAATCATACAAATATTTTGATAAGGCTATAAATCACATTTCAAAAAATAATAAAAAAATTTTATAATACACTTTTTAACAGAAGGTGTTTATCATTTTACCAAACCATTGATGAAAATTTGTCATCTCCCCTCGTACATTTCTGGATCAAGCAAGGCTATGAACAAGGAGAGGGAGAATAAGAAAAGTCAAAGTGAAGTGCAAGCAAATACCAAAGAGGGTGCAAAATGATAAAAGGCGAAGAGGTGAGATCCATTTATTGCAGTTTTCCCGAAAAATTCACCTTGATTATTGTTCAAAATAAATTAGATTGGACATAATCTGTCCACTAATAAGTTGTAGAACTTCATTACAGAAACGAGGTTTAACGAAAATTATGTTATGGAAAGTTGATAACAAATTGAATCCGATAAGGTACTTGTAAGCGGCATCAAAGATGAAAATGATAAGCTCATTCTTTCTTCTCCTCGGCAGCATAGAGCGCTTTGATTTCTTCAACATCATCGTAGCTGCCAAGAAATATTGGAGAACGCTGGTGGATACTCTTCGGAACCAAGTCGAGTGCCTGCCAGGAAACGGTTTCAATTCATTTCTCTCAGTAAACTACTTAGGCTAATAATCCTGACCAAATACATTTAGTCATTGCCAACACGAAAAATCTGTTGATAATACACTTGACCAAATAGATTTAGTTATCGCCAACATGAAGTCGCTGTTGAGAATAGACTTGGTTTCAAGTTATGTGATGATTTAAAGTTGATTATAATTTTTGATGCAAATTGCAATAAAGCCTAAGAAAAGCTTCCAGCATTGTAACAAGACAAGAGAGTTGAGTCCATACCCGTTGCTTGCCAGTGAAAGCCTGACCTCCTGCTTGTTCCATCAAGAATGACATTGGGAAGACTTCGTAGAGAACACTAGCCAACACAAATCAATGGATCACTCCGAATGCTAATACCTCAATTTTGTAATAGCACAGTACTATATCAAGCAATTATGACATTAAAGGATAATAAACAAATAAATGCTACAGATCATAACATACCGTAGTTTGCCATTGGGGCTCTTCTTATCAGCAGGGTACAAAAAGATACCTCCATAAAGTAACGTGCGGTGGATGTCAGCAACCATGCTGTTCATACGATAGCAGTGTCAGAAACTATAAAAATCTTGGTTGTGACTTAACACAAACACCAAAACAAGAAAATCACTGGGTAACATCAAATTCTTTTATTTATGGAGCCAAACAATAGTCCTAAAGGAACTGTAAAATCAATGTTCTCACCAATTATAAATTCAACGCAGATCGCAAGTGTGCATAAACAGAGATGACAATTTACTCAGATGTATCAACCGTTACCAGGAAAGAATTTACTTTTGGTTATACTACTACAAATGGCTTCAACAGTTGTTCATCCATTAGACACCGTATGTCACATAATCTGAGTGTTTAGGATTATTAAAAATGCTGGGCATTACCATTTTGATGAGCTGGCTTTCAGGAGAACCGTAGTATGAGTCAAATGGATTAGGGTAGGGTTTCTTGCCTCAAAAGTTAACACGTAGCACTTGGGCAAAGCCAAAGGTTTTACCAAACCTGACATTGGTAATCACCAATGTGATCATATTTACAATGCCAGCTTTAATCCTTGCTTTTTCAAAAGTAATGTTATGTTAAGGCCACTTATCACAATCAAAATGGCATCATTGT
Source organism: Trichilia minutiflora (assembly GCA_035590515.1). Lineage (NCBI taxonomy): Eukaryota > Viridiplantae > Streptophyta > Magnoliopsida > Sapindales > Meliaceae > Trichilia > Trichilia minutiflora. Next base: position 2,972,346 of record JAVXUL010000003.1, on the reverse strand, counting down.
AAATTGATATACACAATAAGCCAAGTTTTTGAAAAGCCTCCAGTTACCCCTTTCATATCAGAAGTGCCACACTAATCTTCAAAAGTAAATTCCCACTACCTCTAACCCGCTGTCTATTACTGCCATAGATGCTTTACGAAAAGAGCATTTTCCTACTAGAATGTCCAACCATGCAAGCAGCACACAGATTTGTGATCAGAAGCATAAGAATAAACCTTAAAATGCAAATAGTTAAGTAAGAGTGCATACAGAGAAAGAAATAATAATAAATAATGAAATCCGTTTTAAACCAAGACTTACCTTCCAATGTATCTTAAAGACTTTGGTGATGAACCATCTGTAGGGAACTTGCATTTTTCCACATACCTAGAAGTTAGGAAATATGAGGAACAATTCCACAGAACAAGAAGAGAAACTAGGGATTACTAAAATGAATACTGCATACTTGGCTGTTGGACCATCCCAATTCTTAGCATTTCCTTCATTTACCGAGTAAATCTTTCCTTTCTTTGGAATCTGACAAAAAAGTGCAAATATGAAAAAAGTAAAAACTCCATCACAAACAGACTTTATAGTCAAATATCCCTTCTAATGTACATGAAATTTGAACAACTGCTCCTCCTGTCTTTTGAAGGGGTACATCATAATCATCTAAGCCAGTTCCATCAAAGAATTGTGCGCATACATCTTTTCACCTAAACAAATTTGGCATCCGGAGTGAATATTTAAAAGTTGTCGAAAACAGAAGAATTGCTTTTAATTTTTCAAAATGCTCCTGCATGTGTAGAGCAATATTTCACAACGAGGGTGTGTAAAATTTGCAGATTTGCAAAGTCAGAATGGATCACTAAGGGTGTTTTTCAGTTCCCATCCTCAGGGTGTTTTTCAGCTGATTTGCAGAGCAATGATCCACTTTGAAATTCTTGTTACTTTTAAATTCATATTTTCTGTTTCTTATATAAACTTCTTAAAAACAGAGAAAAAAATGCTCAGAAATGCAACTAATTCAAAATCAAGATATTGCACATTTAGTAGTAAAACATTTTCAGGTTGATCAACGCCGTATCTACAGATATACCTTAATATCTGGGTGAGTCAATATAAACTCCCCAAGAGATGGATCGAGGGTGAATCCATTAACACCACTACCAGTGCTTAATACGAGCTGTAAAACAATAATATTCTTGAATAAGTACAACAATATAACACAGTGAACAGGAACAAAAAAGGAAAGCTCATAAATCATTCTTATCCAATCAAAGAGTGCCATTACATTATAAAACACACTACTCAAAATTCAAATCAATACAACAATGAGAAAAAGCAATTTTCTTGTAAGAAGTTGACTATCCCCGTAAGTTATATTCTTTGTTTTTGAATATTCTTTTCATGTATTAGTGTTTTCTTTTTTCTTTTTTTTTAATCAAAGTATTAGGTTCACTAAACAAGAATTAAACATCCAAAATACAAGTAATCCTTCCTTACCGTGCAAGAGCTTCCATACATGCAATAGCCAGCAGCCAACATATTCTTGCCAGGTTGCAGCACATCATCTAGGGTTGGTTCATGGCTGTCTTTTATCATATAAATCCCAAAAATCTAGATGAAAGAGAATAAGTCAATTGATCACTGCAATATATTTATGCTGGAACAATTGTCATATTATACATATGTCAGTATAGAATTTCAATAAAACAACATTACACAGACTATTCCCAGAGAAGGTTTCAAACCGTTCCAATGGAAACGCCACAATCAATGTTAGAAGACCCATCCAATGGATCAAAAACAATGCAGTACCTATGCCATCACAGGCAAATCGAACCAAGTATAAATTAATAAGAGTGAAGAGTGTCGAAATTCAACATTTAAAAGCATAAATAGGAACACACTTTCCACGCTTAGAGGTCTCCACAAATGTTGCCTCTTCATCTTCTTCAGATACAAGGATGCACTGGCAGGGTATACAAACTTTTAGGAGATATTATTTGCGTAAGTAATTTCAATAAGTTAACAGAGAAAACGAGGAGTTACTGTTCTTCCACTGCTGACCAAAGCTTTGATAAAAACCTCGTTAGAGAGAACATCCAATTTCTTTTGCTCTTCACCCTTCAGTCAATATACAGTCAAACAAACTCCTGTTAGTTAAAGAACCTAATAGAAATATTTTCAGCCTACAAATCGTTCAGAACTAAAAAGGATAAATACAGAGAAGAGCAGAAATTAGCACATATAAACAAACAAGAGATTCAGATCCATCATCTACTTGCCTGAATATTTGTTTCTCCAGCAAGTCCAATGAGCTTGGCAAGACCAGCCTGCAAAAGTTAACATATTAGCATGATGAAACCAAGTATTCAAAATAATGGATCCTTGCATTCAGGTGTAAAACGGATATAAATAAATAAATACTTCTTTTATCTATTCAGGAAGTCTGAAGGTGATTAAATCATCTCAATAGACTTTCAGTAAGTTATCCCCCAAGTTGAGCACGCAATTTTCCATTTCATTTATCTGAAGAGTTGCGTCATATTATTAACTCTAGCTACCGTAAAACCCATTTTTAGCCCTCAAATTTCTTCGCATTGCTTATGTGAAGAAATATTTAAACAAAGACCACTATATTCTTTCGTAATTAGAACTTAAAACCTTCGAGTACATCCCCGGATGCCGACTCGCGGTATTCCACTTTTGTTATTCGCCACGAATGAATTCGGAAAATAGGATTGAATAGGATTTAAATAATCGAAAGCGCAATTTGTAAAATATTTTTAAACTAAGAAACGACTTTCATAAAACTTTCAGCAGTATCAAGTCATCCATTTTCCTCTTTATTTAGTCCAAAAAAACACATAATTTCTTCCGAATAGAGTCACAGCAAAACTCTTTTTAGATTAAAAATTCAAAATAATACACGAAAATAAAATCATTAACACCACATACCAACTACACAATATACCAAAAAAAAAAAAATCAGAAAACCTTGTTAACAGCCGAACAAACAAACTTGCAGCCAAGAACAATGTGATTGAGCAAAATAGTAAAGTCGCCACGTGACTCCGGGTGCTTCGACTGCTCGTTCAGCACATGACGAGTAATCGTCATCAAATCCGTCCGGTGCGCGTCCGCCGCGTGATCCATCGTCTTTCGACGGCTTAAAAAAAGCTAAAGGAAGAACAACAGAAAGATCAAGAACGAAACTGTGCGTTCCAACGAAACAAGACAAACCTCAGAGAGAACTCAAATTTAAGCGCTCGGTTCTCGAGAGTGAGAGCGGATAAATATGAGCAGAGCAGAGGTCCGAGAGAGGATTGTGTTATCGGAAGGAAATGGAATCTGGAAGGACACGTGTCGTACAAATAGTGAGAGAACGATTTGGTGGTCGTCCCTGAAGATAGCCTCCTAACGTCTTTCGTCGGTTTCTTCCTTCGTTGTGATTCGACGGTTATCTTTGTTTCATTCTGCGTGACTGTTGAAGACGAGGGGGCGAACTTCGAGGAAATTTATAATTCTTGTATTTATTTTTTTTGGCATTTTGACTTAATCATTCCTGCGTATGGATCCAGCGGAGGTCCTTATCCTTTTCTTTAGACTTTACGTGTCATGTCAAGTACCCGTTCAACTCTCAATTTTTTATCTTTTCTTTTCTTTTTTAATATTGCTAAGGATATTTCCAATTTTCGGCGTGTCGGATGTGTATATACGTATTACTAAAATTTGCAATAAAAAAATAAACTACTTTATTTTGTTATATTTTTAAAATTGCTAAATATAATATATAAATAGAAAAATATAATAAATATTTAGAGTATATAATTAATTTTTTAAATTTTTACGAAAAATATATTTGGTTATATAGCACAATTGAGAATATATGGTAAATTGTTCTTTATTTAATTTTTGGCCATGTTGAGCAAATGGCTTCCTCTTCGGTTAATTTTCCCCTACGTTGGGCGAAGGAGGAGATATTTGTCCGCAGAACTACACTGAGGTTCTAGAGTTTATCAGAATATTACCCAGAGGAAGAAGATTTAAGAAATTAACAAGCTAGTATTTGCCATTTTGGGAATTGGTGTTTCTAATGTCTCTCTCTCTCTATATTTTTAGTAAGGAGGGACTGAGAATACAAAAGTTTAAATATTTGACAGGCTGTTTTTAGGATAATAATTTTGTTTTTTTTTATTTTTATGATGATAACTTAAAATTATTATTATTATTATTATTATTATTATTTTTTGTATATAAAAAAAAATCTCAACTCATGCAATCCAAATTATATGCCAAATTAATGAAATGATATATAATTCAATTTAATAATTGATAGTACTGTAATAGAAATAATTAAGTGTTATCGATTCAGAATCGATATTAAACAGTAATTTAATAAAAAAATCAAAAAAATCTTTTATTTTTTATTTTTAATATTTTAATAACATGTAATACCTAAAATTTAAATTTAAAATTGATACTAAGTAGTCATTTAATATATCTTATTATTGACTACACCCTAAAGGTGGTACTATTAATTTTTTTAATAATTTATTCTTTAAAAATATAATATTGATTCCGTTTTTACTCAATAACGTAATTTCTTTTTATTGATTTATGTGCTTTATGTTTTACACATACGTGATTATAATATAAGTCACTATCAATTTTTGTTGTGGTTTGCAATAATTTTAAATTATTATTGCATAAAATGATTATGATTCTTAAATAAAAATTGCCTCCTCTTGCAAAAATTACATCAATTAAACAAAATTAAATAAAAAATAAAGCATTTACTAATAATACTATATTTTAATAGTGTTCTTTTTTTTTTTTTTTTAATTTACTATATGTAGGCATTTTATTATGCATGGATCACAGATCTTTAATTATCAAGAGTATTAATGATATTTTTATAAAAATATCAAGGAGCCCCTTTTATTTTCTTTATCGTTTGTTGTTGACTTGAGTAACATCAACCACTTCCCAGGCTCCGTCCCCGTTGTAAAGCTTCTTTAACAAAGGTCATCTTGTGAAAAACAAGCATATCATGCCCATTATTCAAAATTAAAAAAACTGATGTATTTAAAACATAGTATGTATAATAATATATTGAATAATATTAAATATCTAAGACAATTATTCTTAAATGACGTAATAAATGATACGATATATATATATTTATTGGATTAATTACAATAATTTTGTGCTTAATATAATAATTTGGCATAAACATGATAGTGAAATCATGAACTCAAAAATTGCGTTGTCTTAAAATTTAGAATTGTTTAAATGCTAATTTATTTATAATACGAATATTTATTTAATTAATTAAGTTGCATGAACTCATTTATGATTATTTAACAAAAAACTCATTTATGATTTAATTCTTTTATTTATTTAAAAAATATTTAAATTTATAGTCGTTATATTTATAAAATATTTAATATATTTATAATAAAATTGATTAATGTATAATAATTAGTACTACAAATATTTTTAAAAATATATTAAATAAATAACACCATTATAATTTATTTAATCTAATTGATAATGGTATTGAATTAGAGTTTAAATTATTAATGCCATTATTAAATGGGATTGATTTGGTCGGAAAAAGTTAGATAATGAATTTATATGGTAGTTAGATAATAAATTTATATGGTTACTCATTATTATTGTTTATATTTATATTTTAAATAACAAAATTATACATAAAGCTTATTGCCACCTACTGTAGTATCATGATAAGGTATTCTAATCCAATTTTATCCACTTTAATTTAATTTGATTTTATCTAATCCATTATAGTCTACCTTCAATTCAATCCCAGAGCCAAATTGGGCCGTAATCATGTCTAACATTTCTCTGAAATAAAAAGTTAAGTCTTTCGAAATGTACACACTTATTCATCTCCAAAGTTGCCTACAAATTTTGCCATCTAAGATTTTCCTGTTACTGATATCATCGTCATAAAGGTTGAACGGTGCGAAACACTTCACCGATCTGGAGCTGAATCAGCCAAATTATCCAATCAAATCCTAGTCCGCTCTCTCGTCCCCCACAATTCACTCCGGAGTGGATTCTCTAACAGCGGAAAACGAAACGCTTTAGCTTTACCCTCCATTTAAAGCAAATTATTTAACTCGGAATTACTTAAAATAACCCTACCATTTTTCTTGTATGTATTCATTGACTCAAGTACGATGGAGGGATAAACTAGTCATCTCGCCAAGAGCTATCCTCAAAGGATTCCGTGATTGTTTAAACGACACCGTTTCAATCGTAGCCAAGGCCCAAGGGTACACAAAATTTGAAAGATGTTCATCTTTCCGTATTTGTCCCTCCCAAGATTATTAATTCCTATCCTATTTGTTATTCGTCAAATCGATTTCTTTCTATTGAATTCCCAATTTTTAATTCCATTTCAAATCGAATCATCTAATTTATTTTCAAATCGCAGAAATAAATCAATACAATTTAGGTATATGTACGTGGTACAAAAGCATATTCGAGGCCCCAAATCCAAACCCTAAATTAGTAAATTTCTTTATTCCCAGGTTCGATATGGCGGATCAAGAAGGGGACGAATTGAAAATGGCTCTGCCCATGTGCATGCAAAATACGCCGCCGGAGCCGAAGCGCAGTAAGCCGAGGGACGCGGCAGCCGGAGCTCCGGTGGCATCGCCGGAGGATTGCCGTATACTGCAGCGCGAGCTCATGGCCGCTGCAGCAGAGAAACGGATGAAGGATGCAAAAAACGCGTCTTCAGTTTCGAATTCGGCTATTCAATCGCCTGTGATCGTTAAAAGCAGCGACAGTGCTTTGAAAGAGAGGGTATTGAAGGTCAAAAATGCACCTGTGCCTTCGAATTCTTTGGTTTCGTCGCCTAAGGTAAAAAAAAGCAGCGAATTTGTGTCAAAAGCAGCGAATTTAGGCGAGGAAGAAGCGACTCAGTTGTTTTCTATGTTGTTTGGGAGTGCAGTTTCGAAAGATATACTTGCCCAGTGGAGCAATCAGGGCATTAGGTATGTGTAGTTGTTGGTTTTCCCACTCCGTGGCGTCATGAGTTAAAGGTTTTTCAGCGGGTTCATAACTTGCTGTCTTTCTTTCTTTTTTACATGGTTTGAGATTTTACTATAGAATTTAATTCTACTAGATATAAACGCCAATGGGATTGCAGTTTATGGTGTATTGTTAATTGATATATTGTTCTCAGTAATTCTTAGTGCAAGAGTCTGGTTCTGTTGGGGGTGGTACGGTGGTAATGAGTAGTTTATAGATGTTTTGCCGGAGATTGAGTTGAATGTACAACTTGAAGCAGAATTTGCAAATGCTTCCCTCTTTTTTTTTTTGGTTGTGGGCGTGTGTCTGTGCGCACGCGCGCAACTGGTGTGCAAATTTACTGGTAGAGGAAATGAAATGTTATATCTAGCGCTTATGTGCTGTATTATGTCTTGTAAGTTGGGTTAGAATTAAAATTCTGTAGCAGACTGGCACTTGCAATTTGCTGAAGCAAGTTGTGTATTTAATCCTTTATTGTTTTATTTATCATTTTTATCATGCATAAATCTTTTTACTCCATAAATTGCACTCAGAATTATAAATTAAAAGAAATAGAATAATTAATGTAATAAATACATATTCGGTGCTTGGAATAACTTAAATTTAATGTTTGTAGACTATTTTTATGATTTGATTGCGTTATTTGTATTTGTTCACTTTGATTTTCTTTTTATTTGTGCTATAATTCAACAATAAATATTATGGTAGATTTCATTTGTATGGACTTATTGGCTGATATAATGTAAAACGTTCCTATAGGTTTAGCTCTGATCCAGAAACTTCCATGGGCCTAGTGCAGCATGAAGGCGGGCCCTGTGGTGTCTTAGCAACGATACAAGTAATTCCTGGATTTCTGATCATGGTGTATATAAATTTGTTGTAGCACAGATGAATGAGTTTGGTTAATTGTATTTTGTCTAGTCCCTGTTTATTAACTTCTTTGATTTTGATGTAAACATTTGTTTGAATAATTCACCATCTTGTTTCCTAAACCGGCTATTTCTTTAATACTAGCAAAAAATTTGCTACTTGTTGATTTTGCTGTGAATGAATGATGCTAATTTATTTGTTTGTTGTAATTTGGTGGTGCAATCTGTTGAAAATTCCACCTCCCCAAATGTAAACTAAAATTCCTAACAATGCTTCTGTGAGCTAGCTTCAATTCCAGGATCTTTTGGACACCTATATCAGTGAAGCTTAGATGGTACCTAAAATCAAAACATCTAATCCTAGCATCCTAGTGTTTTGTATAAACAGATCCATACCTAACACTGTAACACATGATCAGGCATGTATAATTACAATTTATCTGGCATTGTAGAGTGCTTAAATTTTACATTTTTTTTTCTCTAATTCCAATTCTGCTCAAAGACTGTGGTAAAGTTCTTGTGAGAGAAAAACTACTTTTTAGTAGTTTTTCCTTTTGTGAATGTAGATAAAAAATATCTAACTGTCATGTCCATGTGATTGCGCTCAACCTTGTTAATTGAATGGAGTAAAAAGCTCATCCTGACATGGCTATCATATTGTTGTCAACAAGCTCAACCTTCTTATTGTTAAAGTGGCACGGGATAGGCTTGATTATGGTTATAAATTGTAACCAAGATCTCAAAATGTTTTCCCGGAGGAGTTCTTTTATTTGTTCCACATTTTTGTGGTTGGTTTTTTGATAGATTTCTTTATTACTAGCTTTGTATCTCTAGCATTTTACTATTGTGTGATTTATTTCTGTTAACAGAAATTTACGAAGTGATTGCTATGGAAATAAACCGGTCTATTACATGGTTTGTAATAATTAACTAGAGCCTGTTAAATTCCTTGCCCTATCAAATGCGGTTAATGTTATTTACCATTCTCTATTCTTCTTCTTCTTATTCATTTTTTTACCTTCAGTTATGAGTTTTTAAATGGAACATGTATGTGTACAAAATTCTCCCCAGCCATGGTGTAAGTGGGACTTGAACCTCGATTTCTTTTCATCATTCCAAAAATCTTATCAATTACATTAACTAGTAGCCACTTTTCTCTATTAATTGTGTACACATTATACATGAAAGCTGAATCATCTTATTTGTAATGAAGTTGATGTACTATTAAATATTATGGGAGTTCTTCTGACTGATAATAAGATTGTTAAGATTTTGTTAATCTGATGTATGGCTAATCTGTTTTACTTCCGGAGTGGTCCTCCTTTGTACTATAAATTAATTTTGTTGTCTTCTCTTATGCATATTGTGTTATAATTGTAATACTTTTCTGATGTTTTACCAGAATCTTAAGTCTGTTGGTTAACAATTCCTTTATTTGTCTGGCTGTGCAGGCATTTGTTCTGAAATATCTTCTTTTCTTCACAAATGAATTAGGTAAAGTTGCACCCAACACACCACAAACTTTGGGTTCCAGGAGTTTCTCTAAAAAACGATATGTTGCAACAAATAATTTTGCTTCTCCTACTGAAGACACAAAAGCAAGGTGATTAATTTTTCATGATAAATAAAGGAACGGTAGATTGGTTTAAGATACTAAAATGTGTTAAATTTAACATTTATATTCCATGAATTTAGTTCATGAAATGAAAGGTCATAGATCCTTAAGAAAGTAAGCTAGAACCTTTGCATTTGTGCTGTCTTATTATTTCTGTGTTTTGAATAGTGATGCTAATATAACTCCTAAAGCTTGAAAATGTTGCCAATTTTAATTTTATGTCTTGATTTTGACCCTTCAGTAACTGTGTTTCACTTCTCCACTTAATAGTTGGTAGTGTGTTTAGTTATCTACTTTCCTTGCTTTTAAACTAATTAATGATATTTTATATTCTTGATATTGGCAATATGAATTGTGATACAATTTTTTAGGATGTGCAAAATGTGTTTAAATTATGTGATTTGTTTACTTTAAGTTTCATTGAGAAAAATGCTAATTTAACTTGTGTATTAATTATAATTATTCTCTTGCTATATTTCCTGAATTAAATGTCGGCACCTTATTTATATGAATGACTCTCATGTTATAATGTGTCCAATTGAACTTGAACTTTTAGAATGTGCTGCCCGTGTTTTAGTGTATTGTAAAATTCGGAAAACAATTGCATAAATATTTATCTATTTATATGGACGAGCAAATTTTTACCTGAAGTCTTAGTTTGAAATCTTGCTAACATCCCAATCAACCTTCATTGTGGTTTTCCATGTGATCTTATGCCAACCTCCGTTATTATTTACTTCAGTTTTTGAGATAAATCAGTCAGAAGGCAATGCTATTCTATTTTGAAAATTCTTAATGATTGTTTGTATTTGACTTTTGTAACAATAGATGCGATTTTGTCACTTCAATTAAGTAATGTAGTACATCTTCTTTCATTTTCTTTTACCTCTTTCTTTCTTTCTTTCTGTTTTGCAATTTACAGAGCCCTGATCAAAAGTATGGGTGAGATATTATTTTTATGTGGAAGTAATAAAAGGGCTGTGATTGCGACTTTGACTACTATTGGACACATTGAGGGATCAGAAGACAGACATAAAGATGAGGTAAATTGATCCAGGGATATCATTGTACTTCTACAAGATTTGACTGAAATCCATGTGCTTGTGAGACATTTTTTAATTTATATCTGCTGATTGTTCTATGCACAATTTCATAGGTCTTGACAAGGGCACTTGAAGATCTTTCAATTGAATCGGGCTCAGATTTGCAGAAAGTAATAAGAGTGGATACATATATATCTCATGCAAGTGCACTTCAGAGGCTTGAATCATTGCTTCCTGTTTTTCAAAGTCGTATGGGAGCAATGTTGTTCCTTATTTCTGCTTTACTTTCTAGAGGATTGGTATGCTTCTCTGCTTGCAACCATGTACATATCTTTAATAATATTAATGTTCTATTGACTATAAATTGACCTGATTTTAGCTCCAGTTAACTCATAAATTGCATGCTCATTCGTGCAATTAAAATTGCCTTTGCATGAGTAGACATTCATGAAATTGTTTCAATTTGACATTGATGCCCGAACGGTGAAAGTTGGTAATTGGCCTGAATGAGACTAGATGGTTTATTCTAGATAGGTGACAGGAAAGTTGAAACTTTCTATTCTCCTAAAGCCGAGGCATAAACTTCAAAGTCGGATCCTATTGAGGTTAACTTTTACGTGTATTTGGGTGGTATAAACATGCCTGTATGGGGAGAAATGGAGGAATCTGAGTTTAGTTCTTATCTTATTATTGAAGTTCATGGCGCGTGTCAATGTCGCCGAGGACTGTTTTTTCCAAAAAAAGAAGTTCATGGCGCATTTGATTTCTCTGACACCATTGTTTTTTTATGTTTGACAATGGCATTTGTGGCATAAGATTTCAAAGCTATAGAGTCTTATTTAAATTCATAATTAATTGTCATCTCTTCTTGGGGATGTTTATGTAAGTATAGGGTGCATGCATTTGAAACAAATTGTCTCACAGTGTGATACTAACATCTGATGATAGCATTAACCCTTGTAAGCATAGTGAGATTTTGGTAATGTAGCAAAATTATTATTCATCATGTTTCAAGTCCCACTCATATGGCATGGGCAGATGTGAAATCTTATCACTAAGTTTTCTTCTTGGAATGATAGAGTTACTAATGCTTTTTAAGCCTTATCTGCCCAAAGGACTCTGTTCAAGCTGACAGGGATGATCCTAGCCTACCTCTAGTCACAGCACCATTTGGTCATGCCTCTCAGGTATCATTCAGGTTAATGAAGCATTTATATTTCCCCTTTACTGTTCCTATGGATGATCCTGTTGGTGTTTTTCTTTGATCAATTCTTGTACTGTAATGGTATTTTCTGTTGATAATGACCTCTCTATGGAACAGGAAATTGTGAACCTACTACTCTGTGGGCAGGCTGTCCCTAATGTGTTTGATGGGAGGATGGATTTGGGTGGTGGCATGTTTGTGAAAGGCATATCCACTGGTGTAGAAGTTGGCTTTCTCACTCTGCTGGAATATCTCAATTTTTGTAAGGTTGGCCAGCATCTGAAATGCCCAAAGTGGCCAATATGGGTTGTTGGAAGTGAATCTCATTACACAGTGCTATTTGCTCTTGATACTACAGTCCAAGACGAGAATGAATTGGAACTAAGAGAATCACATATTCATAAAGCTTTTGATGCGCAAGATAAGAGTGGAGGTGGTGGTTTTATTAGTGTAGAAGGCTTCCATCATGTCCTGAAGGAAACAAACATCAACCTGCCTCGTGAGAAACTTGATCACCTTTGCAGCATGGGGTTTATTGTATGGAGTGAGTTCTGGCAAGTTATTTTGGATTTAGACAAGAGCTTGGGGGGCCTCAAGGATTCGACTGGATTGATGGGTAAGAAGGTGTTTGATCTTTATCATTTTAATGGGATTGCAAAATCAGATTTGAATGGCAGCCAAATGATTGTTGGAGGGGACACTCCAGTACAAAGGCCTAGGCTCACGAAGTTGAGGGTTTCAGTTCCCCCAAGGTGGACTCCTGAGGAATTCATGGCAGATGTTGCAGTATCCTCATCTGGATCTGGTGGAAATGAATCTAGTGGAAAAGAAACTGAAGTAGCCAAACCTGATCCTTCCCAGCATGCACCTTTGGTGGATTGCATTAGAACTCGTTGGCCACGTGCCGTTTGCAATTGGATTGGAGATCCTCCGAGCATAGTGTGAATGGTTGCTTATTACTACTCAGGATCATTTTGTGTTCTTGTTTGTTAGAAATGCAAGGAGCAAATACAAAAACAATTTCAAATGAAGCAGCTGAGGACAGACCTCATTAGTTTGATGAAGTGACACCTTTTGGTACATTAAGGATGAGTTTGTTTTCCGGTCAATGTCCGATTCAAGTAATGCTGATCCATTAGCATTTTTTACTCAGTATTTCTGTAGCTTTTACATTCTTATTCTATTTTGATATGTCAAAAAAACTGCAAAGAAAGTTCCTGTCCTAGTTCCGTTATATAATTCATTCATATGTAGCTTTCTTGTTCATGAGGGAAGTTAAATTTAGTCGGGGAGATGTCAATAATAAACTTCAGCGTGTCATGTTCTTGAAATTTGTTGTAACAACAGTAATCTTCTGTGGTTTGTGTAAGACTAAGTTTTTCAGGTCAGGAATTTTTCGGGTATTGTAAACATTGCAACATTCTGTGTTGCAATTTTGTGATGAGAATGGCTCTGCTAAAATCATCTGTTTGAGGAATTCATCACTGTTACCATTTCGTATTTTCTTAGTTTCTTCAAGTTTATGGTGCCTTTAGGTACAACTTGTTTAATTTTTGGGTTGTCAATTTTTTTAGCAATTTTGTATTTTTTATTGTAATTTTTAAATTTTGTGTGATATCATTATAAGTATTTATTATAATGAAATGATGAAAATTGCAATAATAAAGTTCAAAATTTACAGTGCAAAAGCTAAGCAGCTTTCGCTTCGATTCTGTGGGTAATTTCGTCATACAATTTGAAGACTTGTGCTAATAAGCAAAGAAGGCGTTTCAGATTAGCAGTAGCTTCCTTTGTAAAACAAAGGAAACCACTGAAGTCGCTCCTTGCCGCATGAAAATTGTGCTTTTACTACAATCTTATCTTCATACAAGAAGTAAGCAGAACAGGGGATGTTGAAGGGGGGGAGATATTTAGCTCCAGGCTATCTAAAATGCACACTTCATACCGTCATTCATTTGCTCGACTGGAGGTCGCATAGTCGCCGATTCAACTCGCCCGCGTCTAAGCTCACGAAACTGATATTTTCCATCTTCTTACACATCTTCTTTTGCTTTGGTATACCCCAGTATACCCCTTTTTACCCATTCAAGCCTCCAATTGGCCTATGTTTGAGCAAAATTTGGTGAAAAATAAGTTGAATCAATACAAACAAACATTCGAACACATGCTTTTGACAGTATCCACCCATTATGTTTGCATATTGTGCTATAGCGAATTAACATGCCAAGATATTGTATTCTCTCATTTTAATTTAAAAAAATACTTTCGAATTTCTGGTTTTAACTTTTAAGTTAATCTTTTATTAGTTGGTTCACTTGAATTCTTTTATCTAACCTAAGCTATAGATTTGTGATTTATATGGAAAATTTCTTCTGATTTTTGGGTTATTATTTTGTATGCACTGCTTCATGTGAGACTAGCTTTAGTCAAGATATTTTTAATCTCTTAATTTTGCACACTAATTTGTAGCCATGAGTACATCTTCCAGTAATTTTGTGTTCATTTTAGAAACCCTATTTTCTTTGTATCATTTCACTGCCTTCAATGAGCAAAGCAACACCTACTTAACTATTGCCTTGATAATTTTGCAAGTTCTGTTTTTTTCTTGATTCAAGTTATAAATCTTTTGATATGATATTTATCTATTATCATCTTACTGTCTTTTCTTCTTTTCACAGGTTGAATTTCGGCAATGAAGAAGATAAATTAAGTGAAAAATGGTGATTGTGTTCTTGCAATAGCAGATTCTACTCTATGACATCATCTGTTAATTCCTTTGCAGTTTCTCTTTTTGGTCAATGAAGACTGTTCCAGATCTTGAATCAGTTCTCTGTCGAAATCTTTGCTGGATAGTGAGTAATCAGATAAAGAACATAATACTTAGATGCTCAAACCAGGTGGTAGCAGTTAAATATCTTCAAAAGAAGTTCAAGACTCTTGATCTTCAAGGCAAAGCTCTCAATTGGCTTAAGAAATATCCTTGTTGCTTTGAGGTATATTTGGAGAACAATGAGTTGATTAACAAAGTGATTGATGTCTTTGGTAGAAGAGTAGGAGTCTCTGAGGGAAATGGAGGAACCTGTGTTCGCTGAACGTTTGGTAAAATTTCTGATGATTAACAGGAATCAGAAATTCAACAAAAATTTCAGTAGCATTACAGCATCGATTACTAAGTATCTGAGGAAAGGAAAGTTTCATTGTGGAGAAGAGGCAAAATAGGTTTTGCTCTAATTAAGGCCACATTTTATAGTCTTACGAGTAGGAGCATTTATGAATGATACTATCAACACATAATCTCATATATTTGAACTCATCATAATAATGTGTATTGCATGTATTTCATGGGTTTTATCATTATATGTAAATCAAACATACATATAGTACTTCATCATTATCATCATTATTCTCACTCAAAAATGGGATCAACTCCTTTCTTGTCCTTTCCTCGGGTGCACAAATTTTGTTTGATCTTTTTTATAGAATTGTTTTCATTTTTTTTTTGCTTAAAAACTTAACTAAGAAAAATCTTAATTTAAGTATTGAAAGATTTTCGTAACTTAGGCCTATTATAATGAATCCAAGTGTAAGTTGCATTAGATATACTAAAATGATTGTTAACTAATCAAATTAGTTAGTTTAATGTTGTGAAACTAAATGAGTTTAAACGAAACTTTGGATCTCCAGATGATTATATAATTAGATTTTTAGCTAAGTACCCAGATATATTTTGACTTGTTAATTACAGTGGGAGAAAGAGTTCAATGTGGTTGAACTTGTTTTATGGACCAAAGTTAGAAGTTTCTAAAATTGAAGCTACATCTCAGAAGCAGGGTCCTGATCCCTGTTTTTTGTGTTGTCTGCCACCAACTTGGGTGAAATCAAGGGAGCAATTTGATGACACTTTGCAATGCCCTACTTCTCACCTTATTGGATCCTAAAGGTATAGAAGAGGGATCAAAGGAGATGGAGAAGAGGACAGTTGGCTTAGTTCATGAGTTATCATTAACCCTATGGAAAAAAATGTCAATTGTGAAGCTTGGTCATTCTAAAAGACAGTTTTGCTTGCCAGAGGAATTGAATGTGTTGCTGCAAAACACCCCGGCATTTTCTATGTTTCCAATAAGTATCAGATTTATACTGTTCTCCTCCAAAAGGCATGTGACGTGTCAGTATTAATTGAGAAAGTGTTGTAAGGATAAATTTGGGGTGTTGATGCAGGAGGGGCTTCATGAATATAATCAGAAGCAACATTTAGTGAATTTTGAAAAGAAGACGGAGAAAGGCATGATGCCAATAAGATCAGACAAAAGTGAGGATGGAAGAACTGGAATTTCTGAACAAGATGAAAGTAGGGATAATCTGGGAAGTTTATTTGATCCTGAAGATCGAAAACGATTTGATATACTTCTTTTTGAAGATGGTGCAAAATGAGTTAGAAAGGTGGTATATTTCTTGTTTCCATACTGTTTTTTTTTGCATTTACAAGCTCAAAGTTACAGAAATTAATTCCATTTTGTTGTTATCGTTTCTATTTTGATGGATAGAATAGTTTAAGATGACCCCAATCATGCACTCCTGTACAATTTTCTAACAAGAACAAATTTTTTCTGGGATGTAAAGAAGTCCAGTAGACATCAGAATAATGTGGTATTGGAGACAAAGAAACCTATGGAGCCTTTAGTTTTGCATATGTTTAACAACATGGGATATACTGATAATTTTCTTTTTCTTTTATTAATAAGAGGATTATTGATGAATTTTTGTACAGGAAATATGGGTTGGAATCAGCATTTACCATAGTTTTCATTTACCGAAGTTTTTAAGGAATGGACATTATATATTGTAGACGTCAGTTTACTGAAGTAGAGGTTCAAGTTAACGAAGCTTTGAACAGTGAGCTGAAGCACTAGAAGTTACCTCTACTGTTGCTGCGAAATAAAATCACGACCCGTGCGACAGTGTGCGAGTACAATTAACTAAAAGTTTAAGATACATTGGACAATATGAAATATTATTTGAATTGTTTGAAAAAATCGAGCATTGAAAACCGAACGGATTGATCTGTTCGGTTCTGACTTGTCAGTTGACATTAGACGACGGAAGTCAAGAATCACAATCTATCACTCGTAGCATAAATTGATATTTTTTTTAAAATAAAAAGGCCAAACATAGATGAAACCGAAATACAAGATTATAACAACTGGATCCTTCCAGTCCTGGCCCGTTTCCAATTGAATAGCCCGTGAACGGCCCAGTTGAGTCATTTGCTTAGTGACGTCAACTGACTCTCGTTTCTTCTAAATGATCCGACCGGCGCAGCGAGATTACAACTTAGAATCTACTCGGTTTCTGTTTCTCTTTGAAAACGAAGTTCTTTTCCTCCTACTCACTGTACGAAATTCTTCGGTTTATCTCAATTTCTCTTTAGTTTTGCGATTGGCTTCGTTTTTGTTTGTTTTTTGATTCATTGTTTCTTAATGCATTGAAACTGTATGGCAGTCGAAAATAATGGACTTAACCCCAAAAATTTCAGGAATTAATGTTTTTTAATGATTGTTCAAGCGCAGGAAACATCGAACAATTGTCTTGGAATTGAGTTGAGCTGTTGCGACGTCGTATTTTATCCAATGTGTGTATCAATATCCTTTTGAAAGAAAGAACTAATAAATTTCTGCCATGTTGATTGTTGTAGTGTAAAGAAATGAAATTTCTACAATGTCGATCTGTTATTTTATGTGCACTTTCAAAAAAAATGAATTTATATATTGCTGGTGTTCAAATGTATTTATATCTTATTTGTTAATCATTATATTGATAAAATTTAGGGCGGAAGAGGAAATTGTTGATCCGAAGAAATATCTCGAAGAATCTTGCAAACCTAAATGTGTGAAGCCTTTGATTGAATATGAGGTGAGAATTTTCATGTCTAAAAATTTATATATTTTATAGCATATACCCTCTTCAATTTAGTTCTGGTTTTCCTTTCCCATGTCTTTTAATTTAGAAATGTATTTAATAATTTCATTTAACTATATAACATTTTTGACCTTTTGATTTCATCCTTTCTGGCTGTTGCGAGGAAGTGAGGGTGAGAAAGCTACTGTGTGATATGCTGTTTTTCATTTGCTTTCTTTATTACTGTGTCTACTTTGACTTGTACATTGAATAGATGAAGTTTGTGTGTGTTTCTGGGTATTATATTGTATATCAATCTCAATGCTAGGTTCTTCATCAGATTTCTGAAACTGTGCTAAAGAATGATGTTAGTAACATGTTGAAGTCCAAAAAATTAAATGTGCTTGAAGAATTTAAAGAAATGTATCAAATGGTTGAACAGTAAATTTTCATCCTTGCCCCTATCAGCATTTAACAAGTGGTTACAGTCAAATCATTCAAGTTAGTATGGACACATTTCATGCAAATATGACATGATGCATTCATGTTATAATTTAATCAATCCAGAAAAGTGCATGCAGCATAAACTTGAAAAATGGAAACTGGAAATTTTGACCATACTCAGTTATTAACTGGGTAATAACGGGAAGGAAAAATATTTATTTGCCCACACTCCTTGATGCGTTTTAATGAAAAATTAAGAATTACAACCGTAAAATCAGAAAGTAATAGGATTTGTATGGGAGCAATGATTATAGAGTGGTATTGTTTTAAGAAATATTGATCATCAAAATTTGTTTGAAGTGTTTGGAGTTGCTGCACAAATTGAATGTGTGTTGTTACATTTCAATAATATGTATTAGTTTTGGCCTGTTCTTTTACCCATTTCTATGTTATTTAAATTTCTATCAAAGTGGCTTCACACAATTGAAGTGTATGGCAGCGAGTATTGTTGCTCAAGTTCTTTTATTTTAATTTTATATTTTGCTTTGAAACATTTTTAGGCGCGCAACTCAGACTTTTCATTTATTTTTTTTAATATTCTGGCCATTATATTCAACATGAAGCATGTATAGCATGAAATTTGTTGTCATTTTGCCTTCTCGTCATTTTATATTGAAGATTGTTCTCTTTTCTTGCCCCTAGATCATTTTGTGAACTCAGTCTTACAGAAATTGGGGTTGTTTGAAGTGAAAAAGGAGAAAGCAATCTGAATGAGAAAAATCGGAGTCATTTTTAGCCAATTGTCTAGTTAATTAATGGATTTGAAGACTGTGAATTGGTTTTTGTTCAATATTAAAAGTATGAAACATTGCTACTCATTACAGGCTTGCATTAAGAGGATTGAAGGTGACAATAGTGCGGAGAAGCACTGTACTGGACAGTACTTTGACTACTTCTATTGTATCGATAAATGTGTAAGACGAAGCTATTTGTGATATGTAAGTTTGATATAGATTCTCCTAGATCATCGTCTGAATTAAGCATTGTGATTTGCAGGTTGCACCAAAGCTATTTGCGAAGCTAAAATGATTAAGAAGTTGCTTCTGATTTATTTCCCTTTTCTGATTTGCAATATAGCCAAATGATTTTGCAATATAGCCAAATGATTTGTTGGCTCACTCTGCATTGAGAATTAATTATTTGGGTTATGAATATTGTTTCTCAGCCAGTCTTTTCCCTTTGAGAACTGAAACTTCATGAATTATTGGTTTATTTTGATATATCCTCTCTTAAAACAATTTCCTATTTATTTAATTATTTTTGTTTTGGAAAAGAAATGTGAGTTGAGATTATTTAATTAAAAGTTTTCAAATTTTACAGTTTTGAGAAAAAGGTAAAAGTGTTAAATTTTGTTTTAAAATTGATATATTACTACTATATTAGTTAACGAAGATTAAAAAAAAAACTGATGGGAACCCCTTACATGTATTACTATATTCGTTTGTTTGTTTGTCTGTCTGTCTGTCTCTGTCATCTCAAACCTTGTTAATCAAGTAACCTGAGATGTTTATAAGATATTGCATGGATATTGATACAGATATATGTTAAAGTGATTTTTGAATATTTTATTTAATATTCTTTAAAAGCACAATAATAGAAACTTTATAATTTCTTACAAATTGTATGCTAAGAGGACTGATTGATAGTACAAATTGTTGTAAACCTGATAACAAGTTTAGGGCTTATTGGTTTAAAAGGGTTTTGCTTTATTAACTTATATAGAGAATTTTTATTAAAATTATTTATATTTAAGTGAGTTGAAATTTTTAACTTAAATTCGAATGAAAAACTTTTTGTTTCTAAAAAATAACCTTATTTTATTATATTATATAATATTATTTTTTTTTATATTTAAGTTACTTTTGTCTATTTTTATCTTTGAACATAACATCTTGCTGTATGAATTCTATTCATATATATATATATATATATATATATAATTGGATTTTGTCCAATTGATGAATTTTTCGTTTAAATCATTTATCATAAATAATTGATTAATATTAAATTCAACACCTATGTTTAAATTATATATTTCAAATTCCATCCACTCATTATTCCTAAAATAAAACGGGTGGTATATATAACAATGCAACTACTATACATAACACAGCAAGCGATGTATTTTTTCTTACCTAATGTAACAATGCAGCTACTATACATAGCACAGCAAGCTATTAAATCGATTAATAGGAGGCTATCTGGCTTGGGGAATACACGAAAATACCCACATTTTCTACCTAATTTATCAAAATAACCATATTAAAAAAATGTTAATCAAAATATCTAAAAGTAGGTTTTTTGGATGATTTTATCCCTGTGCGAAAGTTAGTGTTTTTTGTTATGTGCGAAAGTGTAACATATATTTATGTGCGAAAGTGAGTGTTTTTTTATCCTGTGCAAAAGTGTATGTGTTCGAAAGTGCACTTTCGAATATGGGTAAAATCGTCCAAAAAATAAATTTTTGGATATTTTTGTTAACTTTTTTCAATGTGGTTATTTTGATAAATTGGGTAGAAAATGTGGGTATTTTCGTGTATTCCCCATGGCTTTTCTTTTGCCAATAGACAACCCTAGAAAAAATAAAAAAAAGGAGATGA
>JAVXUL010000003.1:2938698-2951463 GCA_035590515.1 Trichilia minutiflora | reverse complement strand
CCTGAGGGAAACAAACATCAACCTGCCACGTGAGAAACTTGATCACCTTTGCAGCACAGGGTTTATTGTATGGAGTGAGTTCTGGCAGGTTATTTTGGACTTGCACAAGAGCTTGGGGGGCCTCAAGGATTCGACTGGATTGATGGGTAAGAAGGTGTTCGATCTTTATCATTTTAATGGGATTGCAAAATCAGATTTGAATGGCACCCAAATGATATTCGGAGGTGACACTCCAATGCAAAGGCCTAGGCTCACGAAGTTGAGTGTTTCAGTTCCCCCAAGGTGGACCCCTGAGGAGTTCATGGCAGATGTTGTGGTCTCCTCATCGGGATCTGGTGGGAATGAATCTAGTGGAAAAGAAACGAAAGTAGCCAAACCTGATCCTCCCCAGCATGCACCTTTGGTGGATTGCATTAGAACTCGTTGGCCACGTGCTGTTTGCAATTGGATTGGAGATCCTCCGAGTATAGTGTGAGTGATTGCTTATTACTACTCGGGATACTTTATATGTTCTTGTTTGTTAGAAATGCAAGGAACAAATACAAAAACAATCTCAAATGAAAGAGCTGACGACAGTCCTCATTGGTTTGATGAAGATGAGTTTGTTTTCTGGTCAATGTCCGATTCAAGTAGTGCTGATCCATTGGCATTTTGTACTCTGTATTTCTGTAGATTTCAGATTCTAATTTGATTTTGATCATGTCAAAAATACGGCAAAGAAAATTTCTGTCCGATTTCCGTTGTATAATTCATTTATATGTAACTTTCTTGTTGACGAGGGAAGTTAAATTTAGTTGGGGAAATGTCAATAATAAACTTCATCTCGTCCTGTTCTTAACAACAGTAAATCTTCTGTGGTCTGTGTAAGACCGTAAGTTTTCAGGTCAGGAATTTTCCGGATATTGTAAACGTTGCATCATTCTCTGCTGCAATTTTGTGATGAGAGTGGCTTTGCTAAAATCATCTGTTTGAGGATTTCATGGCTGTAACCATTTTGTATTTTCTTATTTTCTTCGAGTTTATGGTGCATTTAGGTACAGCTGTTTTAATTTTTCGGTTGTAATTTATATTTATTTATTTTTGTAATTTTATGTTTTTTATTGTAATTTTAAAATTTTGTTATATTTATTTATAAGTTTTTATTATTAAATTTACAATTCAATAGCTAAGCTGCTTTGCTTTCGTTTCGTTTCTGTGGGTAATTTCGTCGCACGCTTTGAAGACTTACAAGTAAGCGCTAATAAGGGATATCAGATTCACACTGGCTTCCGTTTTCGATACAAAAGAAATCACTAAAGTCGCTTCTTGCTGGCATGAAACTGGTGCTTTTATTACAGTCTTATCCTCATATGAGAAGTAAACGGAACAGGGGGCGTTGAGGATGGGGAGGTATTTAGCGCAGTCCATCTAAAATGAACAGTTCGTACCGTCATTTTTCTGCTCGAGTGAAGGTTGCAAACTCGTCGGTCAACTCGCCCGAGTCTAAGCTCGCGTAACTGGTATTTTCCATCTTCTTCCTCATCTTCTTTTGCTTTTGTATACTCTCTGTTACCAATTGAAGTCATCATCAATTTGCCCATTTTGAGCAAATTTTGGTGAAAATAATTTGAATCAATTCAAAAAAACATCCTTTGGGGATACGAGCTTTCGAGAGTATTCGCCCATCATGTTTGCCTGTTGTGCAATAGCGGATTACATGCCAAGATATTGTATTCTATCATTCTAATTCTACAAAATACTTAGTGAATTTCTGTTTTTTAATTTTTGAGTTAATCTTTTGTTAGTTGGTTCACTTGAATTATTATTTAACTTAAGCTATAGATTTGTGATTTCTATGGAAAAATTTCTTCTTATTTTTGGGGTTAGTATTTTGTATGCACTGCGTCATGTGAGACTAGATTTAGCTCCTAATATTTTTAATCTCTTAATTTTCCACAATAATTTCTAGCAATAAGTACACCTTCCTGTAATTTTGTGTTCATTTTAGAAATCCCAATTTGTTTGTACCATTTTTGCTGCCTTCAGTAAGCAAAGAAACACATACTTAACTATTGCAATTTTGCAAATTCTGTTTGTTTCTTCATTCAAGTTATAAAATTTTTTTATATGATATTTATCTTTTATCATCTACTGTCTTTTGCCCGTTTCACAGGTTGAATTTTGAGTAATAAAGAAGATAAATTAAGTGAAGAATGGTGATTGTGTGCAAATATATCAAGAACTTGAGTTCTTGCTGTAGCAGACCCCACTCTATGCCATCATCTGTTAATTTCATTTGCAGTTTCTCTCTTTGGTCAATGAAGAAGGTTCCAGATCTTGAATCAGCTCTCTCACGAAATCGTCGCTGGATAGTCAATAATCAAATAAAGAACATAATACTTAGATGCCCAAACCAGGTGGTAACAGTTAAATATCTTCAGAAGAAGTTCAAGACTCTTGATCTTCAAGGCCAAGCTCTCAATTGGCTTAAAAAATATCCGTGTTGCTTTGAGGTATATTTGGAGAACAATGAGCATTACTGTCGATTAACAAAGCGAATGATGGCTTTGGTAGAAGAGGAGGAGTCCGTGAGAGAAATGCAGGAACCTGTATTTGCTGGGCGGTTGGTGAAATTGTTAATGATGAGCAGGAATCAGAGGCTTAATGTTGTGAAACTGAATGAGTTTAAGCGAAATTTTGGATTTCCGGATGATTATATAATTAGACTTCTTCCTAAATACCCGGATATGTTTCGGCTTGTTAACTATAGTGGGAGAAAGAGTTCAATGGAGATTGAACTTGTTTCATGGAAGCCTGAGTTATCTGTTTCCACAATTGAAGCTTCAGCTCAGAAGCAGGGTACTGAGCCTTGTTTTTTGTGTTCTTTGCCTTCAACTTGGGTGAAATCGAAGGAGAAATTTGATGAATTTAATGCAATGCCCTATATCTCACCCTATTTGGATCCTAAAGGTATAGAAGAGGGATCAAAGGAGATGGAGAAGAGGACAGTGGGCTTGGTTCACGAGTTATTGTCACTAACCCTATGGAGAAAAATGTCGATTGTGAAGCTTGGTCATTTTAAAAGAGAGTTTTGCTTGCCAGAGAAATTGAATGTGTTGCTGTTAAAGCACCCTGGCATTTTCTATGTTTCCAATAAGTATCAGATTTATACTGTTCTGCTCCGAGAAGCGTATGATGGGTCTGAATTAATTGAGAAAGATCCCATTGTTGTCGTAAAGGATAAATTTGGAGAGTTGATGCAGGAGGGGCCTCATGAATATAATCAGAGGCACCGTTTATTGAATTTAGAAAAGAAGAAGAAGAAAGGCATTATGCCAGTAAGATCAGACAAAAGTGGGGATGGAAGAACTGGAATTTCTGAACAAGATGATAGTGGGGATAACCTGGGAAGTTTATTCGATTCTGAAGAAAGAAAACGCTTTTATAGACTTCTTTTTGATGATGGTGCAAAATGAGTTAGAAAGGAGGTATATTTTTTGTTTCCACACTCTCTATTTTTGCATTTACAAGCTCAAAGTTAAAGCTATTAATTTCTCTTTTGATAGATA
Source organism: Trichilia minutiflora (assembly GCA_035590515.1). Taxonomy (NCBI): domain Eukaryota; kingdom Viridiplantae; phylum Streptophyta; class Magnoliopsida; order Sapindales; family Meliaceae; genus Trichilia; species Trichilia minutiflora. Next base: position 2,947,915 of record JAVXUL010000003.1, on the reverse strand, counting down.
GAATACTTTGAGACGGCCTGAATCATGCATTCCCGTATATAAGATTTAAAAAAGATAATTTTCTAAGAAGAAAAAATTATTTCTGGGATGTAAAGAAGTCCAGTAGATATCATAATAATGTGGTGAATCCCTAGTTCCGTATTCGAGACTTAACAAACTTATGAAGCCTTTGGTGCTCTATATGCATGTGTTATGAACATGGGACGATTGATTATTTTCATTTTCTTTTGTTGATAATAGGATGGTTGATGAATTTGTGCATCAGGAAATCTGGTGTGAATCAGCATTTACCAAAATTTTTTAAGTGGTGCACATTATATAGTATACGTCAGTTTATTGAAGTAAAATTTCAAGCTAATTAAGCTTTGAACACTGAACTGAAACAGAAGAAGTTACCTGTACTTTTGTGTGAAATAAAATTACGACCTGATCGAGTATAACGAAAAATTAGATAATAAGAAATATCTTTTTGCAATCTTTAAATTATATTTTAAATCAAATCAAATCGAATCGAATCGACCGGATTTATTTGAATCTTATGAAAAAAAATCGAATGATAAATTTTGAAATTTGAAAACCGAACTGATTGATCGGTTCTGTTTTTGACATGTCAGTGGACAATAGTTAGCCTTAGCCAAAGTCGAGAATCAGAATCTAACGTACCACTCACTGCGTAAATTGATTTTTTTAAAAAAAATTTTAATTAAAAAGACTACTAAATGAAACTGAAATACCGGATCACAACAACTGGATCAGTCCAGTCCAGGGCCGTTCTCAAAACGAATAGACCATGGCCCAGTACAGTACTTGTTTAGTGACATCACTATCTGCCTCTGATTTCTTCTCAATGATCTAACCAACCAGCGGCAACTTACAAGCTATCAGGTTTCTGTTTCTCTTTGAAAACCAGGTTCTTTTTCCACTACTTACTGTACGAAATTCTTCGGTTGATCTCAATTTCCTTTTTGTTTTGCCGATTCGCTTTGTTTTTGTTATTTTTGTGATTCATCATTTCTGAGTGTACCGAAAACTGGATGGCAGAAGAAAATAATGGACTTAATCCTAAAATTTCTGGAGTTAATGTTTTCAATGATTGTTCAAGCGCAGGAAACATTGAACAATTTTTTTGGAATTGAGTTGAGCTGTTGAGACTTCGTATTTAATCCAATGTGAGTATCAATATCCTTTTGAAAGAAAGAAACTAATAAATTTCAATCATGTTGATCGTTATAATGTCAAGAAATGAAATTTCTACAACGTCAGTCTGTTTTTTAATGCGCACTTTTGAAAAACAAAATGTAGATATTTATTTATTATTTATTGTTGTTGTCAAATGAATCTATATCTTATTTATTAATCATTGTTTTGATGAAATTTAGGGCGGAAGAGGAAATTGCTGATCCGAAGAAGTATCTTGAAGAAGCTTGCAAGCCTAAATGTGTGAAGCCTTTGATTGAATATGAGGTGAGAATTTTCATAGCTGAAATTTATATATTTTATAGCATATACCCTTGTCATTCTTTTGTTGTTGTGGTTTTCCTTTTCCACTGTCTTTTAATCATAGAAATGTATTTATATAACATTTTTGATTTTTTGATTTCATCCTTTTTGGCTGTTGCGAGGAAGTGAGGGTGAGAAAGCAGCTGCTGACTATACTGTTTTTCATTTGCTATCATTATTACAGTGTCTACTTTGTCTTCATTAATTGTTTCATTGTATATATGGAGTTTGTGTGTGTTTATGGGTACTTACTATACTGTATATCACTCTCAGTGCAAAGTTCCTCATTGGATTTCTGAAACTGTGCTAAAGAATGATGTTAGTAACTTGTTGAAGTCCGTAAAGTTAAATTTGACTTTAAGAATTTGAAAAAATGTAACACATGATTGAACAGTAAACCTTCATCCTTAATAATTGGCCACAGTCAAGTCATTCATGTTAATATGAACACATTCCATGCAAATATAAATGACGCATTCAGGTTATATATTAATCGATTCAGAAAAGTGGATGCAGCATATGGTTGAAAATGGAAACTGGAGATTTTGTCCATATTCAGGTATTAACCAGATAATAATGGAATGAGTAATATTTATTTGGTTGTGCTCCATGATGGGTTTTTAAAAAAACATTAAGAACTGCAACTAGAAAATCAGAAACTAATAGGATTTGTATGGGAGCAATGATTATAGAGTGATATTATTGATCATCAAAATTTCATTGAAGCATTTTGAATTGCTGTCCAAATTGAATTACATTGGTGTGTTGGTACACTTTGATAATATGTATTAGTATTTGCCTGTGCTTTTACTCATTTCTTTGTTACTTAAAATTGTATCAAACTGGCGTCACACAATTGAAATGTATTGCAGCTAGTATTTTTGCTAAAGTTCTTGTATTTTTGGCTTTATATTTTGCTTTGAAGTGATTTATGCACAACTAAAGACTTTTCATTTATTTTTTATATTCTAGCCATAAAATTCAACTCGAAGCATGTATAGCATGAAATTTTTGTCATTGAGCCTTTTCTTTATTTTATATTGAACATTGTTCTCTTTTGTTGCTCCTAGATCATTTTGTGAACTATCAGTCTTATAGAAATTGGGGTTGTTTGAAGCGAAAAAGGAGAAAGCAATATGAATGAGAAAAATCAGTCATTTTTGGCAATTGTTTAATAATTAATGGATTTGAAGGCTGTTAATTGGATTTTAGAAAAATCAGAGTCACTTTTGTTCAATTATGTAAGTATGAAACATCGCTACTCGTTACAGGCTTGCATTAAGAGGATTGAAAGTCGTGATAGTGGGGAGAAGCATGGGGTTGAAGGTGATGATAATGAGAAGAAGCACTGTACTGGACAGTATTTTGACTACTTTAATTGTATTGATAAATGTGTAAGACGAAGCTATTTGTGATCTTTAAGTTTGATTTAGATTCTCCTACATCATCATCTGAATTCAGCATTGTGATTTGCAGGTTGCACCAAAGCTATTTGTGAAGCTGAAATGATTAAGAAGTTGTTTCTGATTTATTTCCCTTCTCTTCTTGGTAATATAGCCAAATGATTTATTGGCTCATTCTGCACTCAGAATTTGGGTTTTGAATATTGTTTCTCAGCCAGTCTTTTTCCCTTTAGAGAATAAAAGAAAACTTTCGTAGCTTTCAATTGATATGTCCTCTCTTAAATAAGTTCTTATTTATTTCTTTCATTATTTTTGTTTTTGGAAAAGAAATGTGACCAATAAGTGATACACTACTATGTGGTTGAGATTATTCAATAAAAGTTCAGTTAAGACTTTTCAAATTGGGTATAGATTATATAGTGAAAAATACTTGAGTTTATATAATTATTTTGTCTTTTTTTTTTTAAAACGCTATTAAAAAATGCTATTTTTGTCATTTAATAATAAATTCTACTGAAAAAATCTTTAAGAAAAAATATATATATTTTTTATTAACATAATATGAAACAACTATATGCAGGAAGTTATTAAATTGAATAATTGGAGGCGATCTGCCTTTTCTTTGGACTCGGGCCCCGGCCCCGGCCCCGGCCCATACACAACCCTAGTAAACGAAAGAAAAAAGAAAAATACGTACTTTATGCTCTTTCTCCTTCGGTTACATTTCCAGCTCCAATCTTTCTTCTTTACAGTTCTTGGTGTCTCTGTGCGAGCGAGCGAGGGTGCGTTACTTAAAAGAAGCAACTCATCTCTTCTTCTCAATCTTCTATTCGATTCCATTCATCGTTTTCGTTTCACCGATACCGCTTCAAGTTAGCTTTCTTTCTCTCTTGTCCTCTCTCCTCTGTATAGAAATATACATAAAAATTGTATGTCTATTTAATTATAATCGAAGATATGTATCGGACAATATTAGGGTTTTGTTTTGATCTGATAAAGGTTGTTTTAATTTATTACAATTTGGTTGAATAAATTGTTTATGTGTCTTGAAATATATTATACGTAAGCATTCTGAATCTTTTTTTTAATAATTATTATTGATTTGAAGGCACGTTGTTAGAGACTTGGAAACTTGTTAAATTTTGGCAGAATTAGTCGAAATCAAACCCTGAACTCCAATGGGTCGGAAGAAGCCAACGGCGCGAGAAGACGAGAACCCGCCTGCGGGGACTCAAGGAGGTGGGAAATCTAAGAAAAAGGCGCTTGTTATTGATGATGATGAGTATGGTATTGGAACGGAACTTTCGGAGGCACCACAAGAAGAGAAAGAGAAGGCTGTAAATAATAACAAGAAAAAGAAAGGAAAAAAAGGAAACCAACAGAATTTGCAGTCTAAAGATGATGATGATGATGATGATGATGATGATGATGATTTGAAGGAGGAGGATGAGAATGATGATGAGACCGTTGTGTTTTCCGGGAAGAAGAAGTCCAAAGGGAAAAAGAGTGGTGGTAATAATGCCTATTCTAGGTTGGCTTTTGAGTTAATTGAGGATGGGGACAAGGATGATGATTCAGTGGTGACAGCTGATAAAGAAAGTGATGAAGAGGCTGCTGAGGAGAGGAAGGATGATGATATTGATGTGGGAGGGAAGAAATCAAAGAAGGGTGGAAAGAAGGGAAGTGGGAATGCATTTTCAGCTTCTGCTTTTGATTTACTTGATGATGAAGGTGGGAATGATAATGAGAACAAAGATGCTACCGAAGAAGCTGAAACTATTACTTTCACGGACAAGAAAAAGAAGTCAAAGTCCTCAAAGAAGAGTGGTAATTCATTTAGTGCAGCATTAGTTGATGAGGAGAATAATGAGGATGACGATGCTATAGTATTTACAGGTAAGAAGAAGTCTTCTAAGAAGAAGAAGAATAGTGGTCTTGCTTCATTGGGTGATGAAGCTGTACTTGTGACTGACGATACAGTTGAGGTTGAATTGGAGCAACCGAATGTGGAAAGGAGTAATGTTGAATCCAATGATTCTAAGATTGGAAAGAGTGAGGAGATCACAGAAATTTCCAAGAAGAAGAAGCAGAGTGTAAGGACTGCTGAGGAGGAGGAGGATTTGGATAAAATTCTTGCAGAGCTTGGTGAAGGGCCTTCTACATCAAAGCCTACTCCCACTCCTCCACAAGAAGAGAAAGTTCAGGTTCAGCTTCCTGAACCAGTTCCACCAACAAATGCTGCTGATGAGAAGGAATGTGAAGGAAAAGAGGAGTCTGCGGCAGCAAAGAAGAAGAAAAAGAAGAAGGAGAAAGAAAAGGAGAAGAAGGCAGCTGCAGCATCTGCTGCTGCAGAAAAACGGGAGACGATGACTGAACCTGCTGAAGTCAAAAAGAATGATGGAAAGAGTAAAGGACAGGAGAAGAAAGTGTCAAAGCAAGTTAGGGAGATGCAGGAAGCACTTGCTAGAAGAAAAGAAGCTGAAGAGAGGAAGAAAAAGGAAGAAGAGGAGAGGTTAAGGAAGGAAGAAGAGGAACGAAAGAGGCAAGAAGAACTTGAGAGGCTAGCTGAAGAGGCTAAGCGTAGAAAGAAGGAAAAAGAAAAGGAGAAGCTCTTGAAGAAGAAACAGGAAGGCAAGCTTTTAACAGGCAAACAGAAGGAAGAAGCCCGCCGGAGGGAGGCTATGAGGACCCAAATTCTGGCTAGAAATGAAATGCCTCTTCCCTATGCTGACAAGGAAAGTGCACCAAAACGGCCCATATATCAGACCAAAAAGAAAACAGCTCAACATCATGCAAATGGCGCTGCAGCTGTCAAGGAGGAGAGCCTAGAAGCAAAAGAAAAAGAACAAGATCATCTAGAAACTGTGGCGGGGGATGATTCTAGAGAAATAGCAAAAATTGAAGAAGGGGAATCGTTGACTGTGGAAGAGAAACCGGCAATTGCTGATGCATTGGAGGAGAATGGTGTGGTGGAAGAAGAAGATAAAGAGGAGGAGGAATGGGATGCCAAGAGCTGGGATGATGTTAATCTTAGCGTCAAAGGGGCATTCGATGATGAAGAGGTTGATTCTGAGCCCGAGGCTGTGGTGAAGAAGGACATAAAGAGTGTTGTATCATCTACTCATGATGCAGGTGAAGTTTATTGCTTTGTATTGCCATTGGAGTGGCTAATGATTTTGTTTAACCTTTTATCTTTTTCAGTCTCATCGTGGTATTAAACATTTTCTTTTTATTCTATCAATGCCACAGCTCCTGTAGTTGCCAAGAAAGCAATGCTTTTGCAGCCAGTTCAGGACTCTGAGAATAAGAATAGCCAGGATGAGGGTGAAGCTAAAATCAGTAAGAAAAATGCTACTACAAAAAATAAAGCACCAGATACAGCTGCTGCCCCTGAACAGGCTGAAGAAAATCTTCGTTCCCCAATCTGCTGCATCATGGGCCATGTCGATACTGGTAAAACGAAGCTACTGGATTGTATCCGTGGCACTAATGTCCAGGAAGGTGAGGCTGGGGGTATTACACAGCAAATTGGTGCGACATATTTCCCTGCTGAGAACATACGTGAGAGAACTAAGGAATTGAAAGCTGATGCGAAATTGAAGGTCCCAGGTCTATTGGTTATTGATACCCCTGGTCACGAATCTTTTACTAACCTAAGGTCGCGAGGTTCAGGGCTCTGTGATATTGCTATTTTGGTTGTTGACATTATGCATGGCTTGGAGCCACAAACGATAGAATCACTGAATCTGTTGAAAATGAGGAACACAGAATTCATTGTTGCTTTGAACAAGGTAACATTTAGTGCCTAGGACAGTAGCTTTTGCTTTTCCCTTCCACTCAGGGTTACTTGCATTTTTTTACCACATAATTTTCCAGGTGGACAGACTCTATGGGTGGAAAACTTGTCGCAATGCGCCAATTGGGAAAGCAATAAGACAACAATCTAAAGATGTGCTAAATGAATTTAACATGAGGCTTGTACAGGTGAAATATGTTCAGCCATTTCTCTTCCTATTAGTTTAGGGTCAATTTTGTGAAAGTTGTAGATCATAAGTTAACCCGTTTTGCTTTAAAAAGAATCAGTTAAGTGTTTTGGTAAATTTTATTTTTAAAAGTATATGTTTGGTCAATTTTACTTTTATAATGCTTTGATAATGCAAATGACCAATGGGTACATACTATTGAATGAAATTATTTTTACTTAAATGTTTGTATAATTGCTTTCAATGATTTTTTCAAGAAATAAAAAATACACAAAGTAGAAAAGTAATAAAAAGAAAACAAAATATTTTGTAGGTTTCAATTGTTTTGTTTCCTAATTAGAATTGGCATTCAATGATTATTTTTGGTTAATTTTGGAATTATATTTAAGGATAAAGTTGCTTTTCAAAATTAGATATTGAAGCAAATCCTTTCCTGCTTCTCATTAGAAGTGATTTTGTAAAAAACTTACCAAAGGTCTAAAATGACTTTTGATTGTTCAAAATCATCTTGGACTCTCTTCCAAATGGGCTCTTACTAGCTTGTGATTTGGTTTATATTTTCTTCTTTGTGTTCTGGCAGGTTGTAACTCAGTTGAAGGAGCAAGGGTTGAATACTGAATTGTACTACAAAAATAAAGAAAGGGGGGAAACTTACAATATTGTACCTACCAGTGCCATTAGGTATGCCTTAGACTCCCTGTTTAGCGGTTTTACAACTTGTTATATGTTTTTCAATCTCAAAATCTTTAATTGCTTTTTGGCCATTGTTCTGATAATATTGAGTTTATGGCATTACAGTGGAGAAGGCATACCAGATTTGTTATTATTGCTGGTTCAATGGACTCAAAAAACAATGGTTGAGAAACTGACTTTCAGAAATGAAGTTCAGGTTTGATTTCCTTGTGTTTGGTGTTAGGTTTGTTGGATGATATTGCATAGCCTGAATATGAGGAGTCTTATTGTCTGTTGGATCTTTCTTTCAGTGTACAGTGTTGGAGGTCAAGGTAATTGAAGGCCATGGGACAACAATTGATGTTGTATTAGTCAATGGTGTGCTTCATGAAGGAGATCAAATTGTTGTTTGTGGCTTGCAGGCAAGGATCTGAAAACCTTTTTATGAATGAAATCTTACAAATTGCTGATTTTGGTTTCTCACAAGTAAATTGATGGGAGATGTAGGGGCCTATTGTCACAACGATTCGTGCCTTATTGACACCCCATCCAATGAAGGAACTGCGTGTTAAGGTAAGATTTTCTCTTTACACTTTTTATTCATCTGTATGCTGTTTTGACTTCTCTACTAGGAATTATATGCTTCGAAATATGGAAGGTCAATTGGTATGCAATTATGTGTGAAATAGTACGTCTGTCCTTTCAGTATTTTTTGTATGTTATACATTTGAGTTATTGTGTGTTCACTCCTGTTGAGTAGAATTTATAAAAGCATTTGCACAGCTGTTTTACTCACTTCAAAATTAGAAAGATTACACCTATGTGGGAAGTATGTTATTGTTTGACCTTTTGGCTTATGATTATTGTGGTTGCAGTGCTCATTAAAGTGATAATCTGTGACCCCTTTTCTATTTGTTATTATTGATAATGTGTTACAGTGTTATAAAAAATTAAAAAAGAGAAAAATATTACTCATATGTTGACTATTTGCCATTGACAAATGTACTTTTGTTATCAAAATATAATTATTTTTCTTTCAATCTCATAGGTTTTAGTTTTATGATACTGAATGCACATAACACCTATGCTATTTTTCTGGCATCAGCTGTTGTTTCTGTATGTTTGGATGGTTATACAATTTGAAAACTGGCATGCTGGGTTGTTATGTGTAGCTCACAGTATGGCTGTTTTTGATGACCTTGATGACCTCTGGTTCATTGCTGTTAATTCCTATTTTTTATTGGTATAATTTTGTTTTCCTCCTGAAAAAAATAAAAAATTGATGCCTGAATCCACATTTACGTTTATGCTCTAAGGGAAACAAATCCATTTACTGGTTTTTTTGTTTATGGTGTAGACGGTGACTGTTTTCACAGCTTTTCCAATGTTTTGCTTGACTGGAATAACACTTTCTTATACAGTTGTTATTGGCAATTCTGATTAGACCACTGTATTTTTTCAGTTATTCTGCGTTATTTGTTATTTGAAAAAAATTGAATATAAATATTATTATATTTTATTTTCATGCTACTGGTGGCTACATCCAAAGTGGTAAAAAATATATAATCTTGAACTTTATGTAATGATATTGCTACCTAATTTCAGGGAACTTATCTCCATCATAAAGAAATCAAGGCTGCACAGGGTATTAAGATTACT
>JAVXUL010000003.1:2925292-2938598 GCA_035590515.1 Trichilia minutiflora | reverse complement strand
GCAAGAAGAACTTGAGAGGCTAGCTGAAGAGGCTAAGCGTAGAAAGAAGGAAAAAGAAAAGGAGAAGCTCTTGAAGAGGAAACTGGAAGGCAAGCTTTTAACTGGCAAGCAGAAGGAAGAAGCCCGCAGGAGGGAGGCTATGAGGATCCAAATTCTGGCTAGAAATGAAATGCCTCTCCCCACTGCTGGCAAGGAAAGTGCACCAAAACGGCCCATATACCAGACAAAAAAGAAAACAGCTCAACATAATGCTAATGGTGCTGCAGCTGTTAAGGAGGAGAGTGTAGAAGCTAGAGAGAAAGAACAAGATCAGCTAGAAACTGTGTTGGAGTTTGATTCTAGAGAAATGGCAAAAATTGAAGAAGGGGAATCATTGACTATGGAAGAGAAACTGGAAATTGCTGATGCACCCAAGGAGAATGGTGAGGTGGAAGAAGAAGAAGAAGAGGAGGAGGAGGAGGAGGAGGAGGAGGAGGAATGGGATGCAAAGAGCTGGGATGATGTTAATCTTAATGTCAAAGGAGCATTCGATGATGAGGAAGTTGATTCTGAGCCCGAGCCTCTGGTGAAGAAGGATATAAAGAGTGTTGTTTCATCTCCTCGTGATGCAGGTGAAGTTTATCGTTTTGTATTGCCATTGGAGTGGCTATTTTTTTTTTAATCTAACTTTTTCAGTCTCATTGTGGTATTTAACATTTTTGTTTTATTTTGTCAATGTGACAGCTCCTGCAGCTGTCAAGAAAGCAATGCCTGTGCACCCAGTGGTATCTCGGCACTCTGAAAATAAGAAAAGCCAGGCTGAGGGTGAAGCTAACATCAGTAAGAAAGATGCTACTACAAAAAATAAAGCACCAGATACAGCTGCTGCCCCTAACCAGGCTGAAGAAAATCTTCGTTCCCCAATCTGCTGCATTATGGGCCATGTCGATACTGGTAAAACGAAGCTACTGGATTGTATCCGAGGCACTAATGTGCAGGAAGGTGAAGCTGGGGGTATTACACAACAGATTGGTGCGACATATTTCCCTGCTGAGAACATACGTGACAGAACTAGGGAATTGAAAGCTGATGCAAAATTGAAGGTCCCAGGTTTATTGGTTATTGATACCCCTGGTCACGAATCTTTTACTAACCTAAGGTCACGAGGTTCAGGGCTCTGTGATATTGCTATTTTGGTTGTTGACATTATGCATGGCTTGGAGCCACAAACCATAGAGTCACTGAATCTCTTGAAAATGAGGAACACAGAATTCATCGTTGCATTGAACAAGGTAAGATTTAGTGCCTAGGACAGTAACTGTTGCTTTTCCTTTCCACTCAGGTTTACACTCATGTTTTTACCACATAATTTTCCAGGTGGACAGACTCTATGGGTGGAAAACATGTCGTAATGCACCTATTGGGAAAGCAATGAGACAACAATCTAAAGATGTTCTAAATGAATTTAACATGAGGCTTGTACAGGTGAAATATGTTCAGCCATTTCTCTTACTTTTAGTTTGGGCATCATAAATTGATTGTTGTAGACTGTAAATTAACCCATTTTGCCTTAAAAAGAATCAGTTAAGTGTTTTGGTAAATTTTACTTTTAAGTATATGTTCAATTTTACTTTTAGAATGATGTGATAATGCTAATGACCTATAGGTACATATTGTTGAATGAAAATTATTTTACTTCAATGTTTGTGTTATATATATATCAATGACATTTTCAAGAAATAAAAATATACAAAGTAGAAAAGTAATCCAAAGAAAACAAAATATTATTTAGGTTTCAGTCATTTTGATTCCTAATTAGATTTGGCATTCAATGATTATTTTGAGGTTAATTTTGGAATTATATTTAAGGATAAAATTGCTGTTCAAAATTAGATTTTGAAAACCAACTCCTTCGATGCTTCTCAAAATCTGCTGCGTTATGGATTGATTTTGTTAGAAGTGATTTTGTAAAAATTTACCAAATGTCTAAAATGACTTTCAACTGTTTAAAATCACCTTTGACTCTATTCTGAGGGGTCTCTTACTGGCTTGCTGATTCTGTTTATGTTTTCTTATTTGGGTTCTTGTTTGGTTTGGCAGATTGTAACTCAGTTTAAGGAGCAAGGTTTGAATACTGAATTGTACTACAAAAATAAAGAAAGGGGGGAAACTTACAATATTGTACCTACCAGCGCCATTACGTATGCCTTAGATTCCCTGACTTGGTGTTTTACAATGGGTTAAATGTTTTTCAATCTCAAAATCTTTAATTGCTTTTTGGCCATTGTCCTGATAATATTGAGTTCATGGTGTTACAGTGGCGAAGGCATACCAGATTTGCTATTATTACTGGTTCAATGGACTCAGAAAACAATGGTTGAGAAACTGACTTTCAGAAATGAAGTTCAGGTTTGATTTCCTTGCATTTGGTGTTTGGCTAGTTGGATGATATTGCGTAGCCTGAATATGAGAAGTCTTATTATCTGTTGGATCTTTCTTTCAGTGTACGGTGTTGGAGGTCAAGGTAATTGAAGGCCACGGGACAACAATTGATGTTGTGTTAGTCAATGGTGTGCTTCATGAAGGAGATCAAATTGTTGTTTGCGGCTTGCAGGCAAGGATTTGAAAACCTTTTATGAATGAAATCTTACACAGTGCTGTTTGCGGTTTCTCACAAGTAAATTTTCTAATATAGGGACCTATTGTGACAACAATTCGTGCTTTATTGACACCCCATCCAATGAAGGAACTGCGTGTTAAGGTTTTCTCTTTGCACTTTTATTAATCTTTCATTTCTTTTTAGTTCTCTACTAGGAATTATATACTTCAAATATGGATGGTCAATTGGTATGCAATTATGTGTGAAACGGTACTACTGTCCTAATTTTTCTGGTATCTTATACATTTGAGTCATTGCATGTTGCTCCTGTTGAGTAGAATTTGTAAAAGTATTTGCTCTGCTGTTTTATTCACTTCAAAATTAGAAAGATTACACCTATATGGGAAGTATGTCATTGTTTGACCTTTTGACTTATGGTTATTGTGGTTGCAATGCTCATTACAGTGATTACTATGTGACCTCCTTCTATTTATTATTATTGATAATGTGTTACAGTATTATAAAAAATTTGGTAAAAATTACACAAATGTTGACTATTTGGCATTGACAAATTTACTTTTGTCATCAAAATATAATCATTTTTCTTCCCATGTCATATGTTTCACATTTTATGATACTGAATGCACATAATTGCTATGCTGTTTTTCTGGCATCAGCAATTATTTACGTATCTTTGGATGGTTATACAATTTGAAAACTGACATGCTGGCTTGTTATGTGCAGCTCACAATAGGGCTGTCTTTGATGCCTTTGTTGATATCTGGTTTATTGCTGTTAATTCGAATTTTTATAAGTATAATTTTGTTTTTTCCTCCTGAAAATAGTGAAAAAATTGATGCCTGAATGCACATGTACCTTTATGTTCCAAGGAAAACAAATTCAGTTACTGGTTTTTTGTTTATGGTGTTGGTAGTGATGGTTTTAACAGCTTTTCCAATGTTTTACTTGACTGGAATAGCACTTTCTTTTATAATTGTTGTTGGCAATTCTGATTACACCACCATTTTTTTCCATTATTGTGCGCCATTTACTATTTCAAAAAATGAATATAAATATTATTATATTTTATTTTCATGCTACTAGTGTCTACATCCAAAGTTGTAAAAAAATATATATTCTTGAACTTTATGTAACCATATTGCTGCCTAATTTCAGGGAACTTATCTCCATCATAAAGAAATCAAGGCTGCACAGGGTATTAAGATTACTGCTCAGGTGTGGCTAATTTTTGTGTATTAGCAGTTCCATAGAGTTGAGTATTGGATTTATTTCATGTTTTATGTTGTTTATATCTTACTTCAGGGCCTTGAGCATGCTATTGCCGGCACAGGCTTGTATGTGGTTGGGCCTGATGATGATTTGGAAGATGTCAAGGATGAAGCAATGGAAGATATGAAATCAGTCATGAGCAGGATTGACAAAAGTGGCGAGGGAGTTTGTGTACAAGCATCTACCTTGGGCTCCTTGGAAGCATTGCTGGAATTTTTGAAGTCTGATGCTGTTAAGATTCCTGTCAGTGGTATAAGCATAGGTCCTGTACATAAAAAGGATGTCATGAGGGCCAGTGTGATGCTTGAAAAGAAAAAGGAGTATGCCACTATCTTGGCATTTGATATCAAAGTTACACCGGAGGCTCGGGAACTTGCTGATGAACTGGGTGTGAAGATCTTCATTGCTGATATCATTTACCATTTATTTGACCAATTCACAGCATATATTAATAATCTCAAGGAGGAGAAGAAGAGGGAAGCTGCAGATGAAGCAGTCTTCCCTTGTGTTCTCAAGATTTTACCAAATTGTGTTTTCAACAAGAAAGATCCAATAGTTTTGGGGGTTGATGTTCTTGAAGGCATAGCGAAGGTATGAATGTCTCTCCACTTCATATTTTTTTACTTCCTTTTAAATCTTAATAGCGCTAGTAGGTCAATATGTGTGGGTAGCATTACTTGTAACGTGATTGGCGTAAAGGACTATGTAAATGTCTGACAACAAAACAAAAAATGGGAACAGTTCCATGGAAGATTCTCCTGACTTGTCTTCCTAAACATTAATATTTTTAATGAGTTTGTTACATCCGAAGGGACTATGTTGCCTCTTGGCCCCAGACTACAATTTTATCATGCAGTTAAATGAAGATGAGTTCAGAGTAATTTCTTCTTCTTTTTTTTCAAGTGTTTTTGAGAATTAAGTAGTAGTCAATTCATTGATATTTGTAAATAGTCTAATCTGGTGAGATATAATAATATATTTTGATACATGCCAAGGATTCAGTCTCCTATGAATTACCTGGTTTTTGAGGTTGACAACAATGATTTGACTTGAGACACATTCCATGTGTTCATACTTGCTAGGGATGCCTTATCATTAGTCATAGTAATTAAGATTAAGTTTAGCATTCCTATGCTTCTACTTTATTTTGAAGGCGCAACAGGTAAAGTGTTCTGTAAACATCCACTTTTACTTGGCAGCTAATTTTTACCAGTTACCACTCATTATACTTGACATCTAGTGATTCCATCCACCCACAGCTATGTATTAAAAGCCAATACACCTCTCTCCTAAGCATAATCTTCCTGTATGTGGGCTTTGTCTTCCCCAATTAGCTATGTTTTCAAACAATATGGAGAGCACAAAAATGTATTATCTCAATATACAGTGGGTAATTATTCTCACCAATATTATCAGAACATTCTTCCCTTGAATTTTTTCTTTCTTGCTTTTATCACCCAGAATCTCCTATTATTATTGATTCAAAGTGTGGTTGCATGTTGGGGACTTAGCATAGGTTTTACAAATCCTGAAGTTTGAGCTTAAGTGAATACAATACTTTTGTAGTATAACTGCAGGTTGGAAATTGCAAATTTGTATGACTTTATAGCCGTCTGATACCGTGTACTTTTTTGTGCAGGTTGGAACTCCAATTTGTATTCCTCAAAGGGATTATATTGATATTGGCAGAATTGCATCAATTGAGAATAACCATAAACCAGTTGATATTGCCAAGAAAGGTCAGAAAGTGGCCATCAAGGTACAAGATCTGGCTTATTGCATATTATAGAATGTTTTTCTTAGCTCAATGGATATTCTGCTTGTACTGTCTTGTAGGGACCTGCTCAGACTTGGGCTATTTCTCCTATATGTTCTTGCTTCCTATTCCTTCTTGTTTTATGGTGTCTTGTCTAATTGGTTGAGCCAGCAATATATATTTGTAACTTAGTTGTGTTAAAGCAAGAAATTAGGGTTCTCATTAAAAGGATTTTGGAGATCACGTAAAAAGTTTAAGTCAAAATGATGAAAAAATGCATATAGAGAATCACAAGCGTAGATTTAGGATCCCCAGAAAACATGGACTCATAATCTTTAATTTTCTGAGAGTGCATTTGCGTGGTGAAATATTAATGCTAAAAATGAATATTCCAACCATGTATTACTGTATGAATCCATTTTGTGTGCTGCTTATTTGATCTCCTCCTTGTATCAATCAATTGCTTCTACTCTTTTACTGGATTGATATTTTCCCAGGTCACCAATAGTAATTGAAAGTTGTGTCATTGAGAAAATTGTATTTTTTGTTGATGTGCTTGTGTTTTTTGCAGATTGTTGGATCCAATTCTGAGGAGCAGCAAAAAATGTTTGGCAGGCATTTTGATATTGAAGATGAACTTGTCAGTCATATTTCAAGGAAATCGATTGATATACTTAAAGCCAATTATAGGGTGAGTTTGAACACATTCTATTATCATTTTTTTCTTCTTTCCTTTCACTTTAAGCTTAATGCCAACTTTGGTTGCTCACATAACTTAATACGTGCAGGATGAACTGTCGGTTGATGAGTGGAAGTTGGTTGTGAAGCTGAAGAATCTTTTCAAGATACAATAAAGCATAAAGCTGAGAAATGGCCGAGTAGTAGTTTTCTTGAGAAGTCGGGTCGGCCGACTATGGGTCACAGATGTGAAATGTCTGTCAGACAGAGAAGTTATTTTGAGCCAGACGAATTATATGCCGAGATGGGAGGAATGGCAAAAAGAAACTGGGAATCCCTTTTAAAATACCTTCTTGGTTATATGATATAAAATCTGCAAGCGGACGTTGCAGTGTCGGGATTGCAAATCTAGCTGAGAGTTTTTGGTGCTGGTGCTGCTGTTGGTAGATGTTTTAACTTGCATTTCAAGTTTTGTTAAAGATGGCTGATATTTCGAGGTGACCAAATAAATCTTTCATTTGCTGTGACATACACTGATGTTTAAGCAAATGAGATTTGTCTTTTGACATTCTTTTTACGCTCTTCGTGGCCCCATTTTCCTTGTTTACTTGGGTGTATATTTGAGATTGTATTAGATTACGGAATTATCATTTGTTTTATAATTGGTGAATTTGGTGTTTGATAATTTCTTTTTGAAAGTAATTATTAAATAATGTGACTACCAAATGATTGATGAGCTGGATGACCGGGACAATGGGTTGAATTCGCAATCTCAAAACTATCTATTGGCTTTGCTATTGCTTACCGTGCAAAGGTCTGTCTCCTTAACGGGTGCTGGTGATAGACTTTTTTTTTTTTCTGCTGAAAATTCTGATCAAGATTACAATCCAGTGGTTGAGAATTTTTATCGTTAATTGTCTGAATGTCTAATCGGTTGCCCGCCGATAGGAATTTGAACTTTGTAATTTTATTGGTAAATATTAAATACATTCAGAATGGTTAATGGAAAAATGTAATTTTATATTTTTATTTATTTTTAAATAAATATTATTATATTCATGTTAAAAATATTATTTTTTTAGTTATGAAAAATTATTTAATAATTAATTACAATATAATTTGTTAAAATTTTGTATAATATTTAAATTGTAGTGTTAGAGAATTTTATACAAAATTAGTTAATTAAAAATATTAATTTTATTAATTTTGCACAATTTATATATATTAGCTATATTTATTAAAAATATAGTTTAATTTTTTTTTCTAATAATAGAGAATAATATAAAAGCAGTTCTACTATAATATTAGTGCAACAAAAGTTTAATTTTTTTATTATCCTTTATCCTATTATTAAAAAATTATACAAATAAATTATTCCTTAGAAAAAATAAAAATTACTTAAAAAATATATTTGGATCATACTTAATTAAGAATAAAATTGTAAATAAAATTATTAGATAAATAATATATTAATATTAAACAATTAAAAATATAATTACTTAAATAATTAATTATGTTATAAACAAATTTACCTATTTTAAAATTGATATTCTTAATTTTGAGAGGTAAATAATAAATAATATGTTGGTTCAAGAAAATGTCCGTAGACCTTCTCACGATCAATGAGGAATAACTCAGTTGGTAAAGTGAGAGTGCGAGTGATTGCAATGAAATGTGAGTCTTTGTCGAACAACGGTTGAAAGCTGGGTTGAATCCGGCAGGGCTTCATCTCCTAAGCATGTAAAACAATAACACCTTCGGAGTCACGTCAAGAGGTGTTTCCAGTGAGAAAACTTCGATGCCTAAATCAGACATGATGAAGGAAAATATAGTAAATTCCGACGAATAAATCAGAGTTAAATGTGAGAAATAAGGTTTCTTTACCAATTTGGAAAGAAGAAGAAGTTGGAGGAAAATCCCATAAAGGAGTCCAAGAACCAGCCAAAATTCTCTTTTGTTTGTTGGAGAACTCCCCCTTTTACAGTGCCTTGGTGATGGTGACTAGGTACGAAGAATGGAAATAATGGGACGCTCTGTCTTGGGACAGTGTGCCAGCCGCTTTTATTTAAGAGATGTGAAGTTCATCAAGTCTGATATTGTCAGATTTTCTGGGATTTAGTGAGAGATGGGACAGATAGCTGAAATTCGTTAGAGTGGTGCTTCTTACTGCAGGGTCGTTGATCATTAATCATTTCCATTTTTGGTAGTCTCCCAGGAATAATGGCGAGGTCAGGTTTTCCCAGGAGGCGACAGGATCCTGGAAGGAGCATGAGGCAATAGCCCTAAAAGAGGCAGTTGCGGATCCTGAGAACCGGGCAATCAGGATTCCTGAGAGGTGTCAGTCAGAAATCCTGGAAGGCATTAGTCAGGAATCTGGGAAGGTAGGCAATCAGGATTCCTGAGAGGTGGGTGGTCGGGTGACACTGTTGTAGGGGTCGGGGATAATAGTGTCTACTTGGGAGGCCTCCACACATCGTTCGGATTTTTATCCAAATATCCAGTCCCTTAATTTCTAGTATGAGACTTGAGAGGCTAGCATCAAAAACTATTTGTCTGATTGAGTAGATCTCAGTAGTCGGTCCATTCTTAGGATGGACGTGTATTTCCTAAGAACTTCGACTGCAAATTGCTTAAAGACTTCAATAGATGAATACCTAAGAATTGGGGTAGGTCTCTGAATCTTAAGAATAAACTATTCGAGGATTATTGGATATTTCCTAAAGGGTGAAGCGTATTCACCTAAGAGGTCGATTCCTTTATACCAGAGATTGGATTATAATGAAAGGTTGAAATATCTTAGACAAAGGATACCATATTTCTTTTTGATAAAATCCCACACGTATCATTAGCATATTCTTCTCAAATATAATATAATTATATTAAGGGGTTAACAGAATTTAAAACCTGGAAGTTATAAATCCCAATGTTTAAAGGGGTTGAAGTGTGCTCTCGTTTATTATTTTACGAAACTTAGGACCAAACCAATTACTGAATATTGAATGCACAGTTTTGAATAGAAGTTGTTAGTGCAGCAGAACTGAAACCAAACCACATCCACGTATATGTATGACTAAGCAAAATTATTGCCATACCAATCCTCGTCAAAAGATTAATTTGTCCTTAATAATTATTGATCAGCCAAATTTCATCGATATTTATCAAAACTGTTATCTAGAGCATTATTTATAAGCACTGTTCCATATTTCCTCCAAAATAAAAACTGTATCCCCCAAAATCACCTTTGTAGTAATTATCTCAAGCTTCGTAGCACTTTGCTTGAATAACATTTATTGGCACATCCACGGTGCCATTCAAGCCTGTCCCCGATTCATATTGCAGGGCAACATGTCTGAAATAAGGGCCGTGGAGTTCGCCATTGTTACCGTTTCCCATCACTGACACTTGATCGGAGCTACCGCAAACCATTCCTCCCCAATATAATTATAGAGCTTCATCTCCATCCTTGAAATAAGTGAACAAACTGTTTGACCAACATCCAATTGGTGCGTCCGTTTCACCTTGTAGAAGTTACCAATTTCCTGTAACTTTATCCAGTGAAAAAGTTTTTAAAAAAAAGTTCATGTTTTCCAGGAAGTATTACTTCAAAAACGCTTCCTGTAGAATAACTTCCAGGAAGTTTTACCTGCTTGATTCCTAGTTTGATATAATTCTGAGGTCCACGAACAACTGAAACTGGTTCCGGGACTATACCAAGTGGTATTTTGGGATCTGTTTGGAGAAAACCGGAGCAGTATGTGTCGTAGAAGGGTAGAAGCCGTCAAAAACCCCATCGACACCTTCCTGATTAAGAAAAAACGCATCCGAATTTTAATTAGGCTTGGCCTCTTTATGCAGTACAAGAAATGAACGCAGTGATGTTAACTGAGGTTACTGAAGTGGCATTGAGACCAAAAGCAAATGAAAATGATTTACTGCTACGAGAAGAAATTGCAGAAGTTGTGAAGGAATTAATGGAAGGAGAAGAAGGGAGGAAAATTTGGAAACGTATGCAAGATCTGGAGGATGGTACTGCAAATGCTCTAACAGAAGATGGCTCCTCTAGAAAAGCATTGTCCAAGTTGGCAAATGAGTGGAAGGGTCACATACGCAATTAATCAGTCTGGAACTGCAATTAAATTATGGTGTTTCGGGTTTGTTTTGTGTCATTGCACTATTGAAAACAATTGTCGTTTAATTTTTTTAGTTTGATGAGATTGATTCTTGAAAAAGAATCTGGAGCTTGAAGTGACAAAAGTTGTAATTAAAACAAGAGAATCAAGTGTTGAACTCCAGGACTTGAACAAGCCAACCTCTGGAACAGATGAAACCTATGAAAACATGCTGACTAAAGAAACTCAGCAACTAAATAATCTCAAGAACCTCAAGAAATCTAGATAAAAAAAGAAGAGAAGAAGATAGAACCATAAAGCAAAGAAAAACAATGCAAAAATTTTCAGAGGAATCAGCAGCCTTTTTTTTCTATCAAGAAAGAAAGAAAATACAAATATTATTCTGTCTGTCACTATGTTGTCAAACAGGGCGGATCGAGTTTAATCAGTTCAAACCATTTCAGGTCAAGTATGTAAACGGATCAGGTTGAGTTGGTCCGTTTAATAAACGGGTTGATATCCTCAATCCTAACCCAACCCGTCGGATTAGCGGGCTAAACGAACCAGTCCGTTTATATTAAATAAATAAATAAATAATTATAATTATAATTTTTAAAAAAAATAATAAAAAAATAAAAACACTATAAATATATAAGAACAAATATTTTTAATTCAATTTTTTAAAATTAAAATCTTATTATTATAAATATATAATAAATATTTAATTTTAAAAAATATTTTTAAATATTTAATTAATATAATCGAATTGGCTTGTTTAACCCGCAGATCAAAAACCATTAACTTTAATCCACTTATTTTACGGATTAAACAGACCAACCTATCAGACCGAATCCGTTTTGACAACTCTATCTGTCACCCTTTCCAGCAACAATACACTAGAATTTTATATTACTATAGCTGTTACATATGCTATTAATCACAGGCCACCTGGCATATCCTCTAACCTCTTAGTAATTAACTTGAGCTATCAATAAATTGTACCTAATCAACTTGGCTCTAGCAACTTACTTTAGTTCTTGCAACTTGATTCATCTGTTGCAATTTGCTCCAGCTCCATGATCCAGCTTCTTTCCTTTTTCATATTACTCTTCTGCATTTTGAACCACATTTCAACACCAAGTGGTAAGCATTATAGGCCCCGAAGCTGTTCTTTTCTTTGTACGAGCTGTCTCCTTTGTCTTTGTTTCTTTTAATTATTGTTTGATAACATAATGATATATTGTCATCTTGTTAAAATTTGTCTATTTAAATCTTTTTTTTTTTTAAATAATAATAATAATATTAACCTTGATAGCCGTTTATATCTTACAATTGGGTGGGTTGACCCAATAAGAATAAATCATTTTTTTATTAATTAACAGCTTTGACCTAATAATCTTTAACTCTAATACCGTGTAAGGGAATCATTAAGTTTAGTTTTACACAAAAATAGACATAATTAAAAAAATAATATTAAGATTAAAAAAAAACTAAGAAAATAATATGAGAGACTAATTTTCCATTATAACATTATTAAAGAGAGTATAATGAATCGCTATTTAGATAAATAACCAATTGAGAGGGACAGGGTGGTTCTACAGGCTATTGTACAGTCTCATATTATAATTTTTAACATTTAAATTATAATTTTAATTAACAGAAAAATTAAAAATTATAACTTAAAAAATTAGAAAATATAAAGAAAAAGTTAGAAAACTTCGAAAAGTTATAAGTTTGCCGAGTACCTATTATTGTGGCATAGTCAAGGGCGGAACCAGATATCTATATTAAGGGGGACTAAATTGAAAACAACTATATTGATATAAAGTATAAAATTAATAAATTATTATAAAAAAATAAAATTATTAAATTGTATTATCATAATTAAAAATAAACATTCATTATTAATAAGAAGTGAAAATATATTTAAATATATAAAAAACGAACGCGTTATTCTTTTAAATCACGAAAATTATCAATAATTAATTTTACAAAAAATTTTGCACCAATTAAAATATATATTAAATTTTTTACTCGTATGCATATACAATTAATTAAATGAATAAGAGTTTTTTTGATTCATACAATTAATTCAAAAAAACATCAAACAGATAATAAATTCAATAATACACATTTAATCAGACCACCAGTAGATCTTCTGGGAGTTGTCACCCAGGTTTACTGATACATTAATTAACAAAGACATATAAAAAAATTATTATTTCAAAAAAAGAGAACACAAAATACCCACCTTAAAATCATAAAATTATAAATACCCAAATTAAAATTATTCAAAGGAAATTTACCTTAAATTTTTTTTTATTTTTTTCAAAGTTATCTTAATTTTCAATCAAAATTTTGCCTTACTTTAGTAAATCTTCCCCTTATGACTTGATTTTTAGTATTTGTTTTTTTTCAAAATATGAGAATTGAGTTTCAAAACTTAATTTAATTTTTTTTTAATAAAGAGTATAGATTCACAGCTAAAAAAGAAAGAAAGGAGAGAAGAAAATAAGTAAATTAAAAATTCTTTTTTTACTTGATCAACTAAATTTAAAATTTAAGATTATTATTTACTTTTTATCATTTAATTAATTAATTAATTTATTTATTTAAATCAATTAAAATACTAAAAATAAATTTTTTTTATAGACTTGATGTAGACATAAATAATAAAATATTTTAATTACTATTATTTTATTTTATGATATGTCTATAATTTGATATTAGTTTTTATAATATTATTATTTTTTTATTTATTATTAATAATTATATTTTATCTCAAATAATTTTATATGTATTTTTTTTTTTTTTAAATATTTTTTTTGGTGTTGGTGTTTGTTGTGGTTGTGTGGTGGGGTGGGGAGGGGACCTCACCACTAAGATGGCACCGCC
>JAVXUL010000003.1:2902457-2914932 GCA_035590515.1 Trichilia minutiflora | reverse complement strand
GTAGGGCCCACTCGGACACTTCCTTTCGCTTCGACGACCTCTTACTCTTCGACCCTTCCGACCTTGACCTATCAGCTCTAGACCTCCCTTCTCCTAGTCCTACACCGACACTTGTCGTACCCATGCCGGTCGATTCTTCAGACGACTCCTCATCCAACGGCCAGCAGAATCACAGCAGGAACCAAAACCCTCCCAAACCAAAGCCTGTCAACCACCTCCGAAGTCTCTCTGTTGACTCCGATCTTTTGGACAGTTTGGCTTTGACTTCTGCACCCGCCGTAGGTGGCGAGAAGAGTGCAGTGGTGGCTGGAGGGGGAGAGAAGAGAAGTTATCATAGGCATAGTAACTCAATGGATGGGACCAGTACGACGGCGTTAGATGTCGAGTCTCTTTTAGGTGATGGTGTTAAGAAGTCTATGGATCGTGATCGCCTAGCTGAGCTTGCCCTTATCGATCCCAAACGAGCTAAAAGGTCATTGCTGTTCAATGTTTCCACACTGTTACCTCTCGGGAAATTAATTAATTAATTATTTATTTGTTTCAATATTATGCGTTTTCCTAGTAGAGAGTGATTGTGTTTTACTGGTCTATCCGACAGTTCTTTACGTTTCATACGAACAAATTCTTAAACATAGGATTTTATTAACGTATTATTTGGATTTGGATTGATTTAGGGTACTGAAGTGTTGTAAGCCGAAGTGGCTTACAAGCAGAAATGGCAAAGTGAGTAGTAAAGTTTAGCTCTTGAGTAAAAGTCAGTGCTTATCAAACACTTTAGCTGTTATTCTTACAAAGTTTTTAAATAGAAGCATAGCCATCCCAAACATACTCGTATTTTTTATTATGATTTTATTTGTCAATGGTTTACATATTTTTAAGTGAAATTGGGTTTTGGAAGTGGATGATAGAATGTTCTAATTGAACAATGTTTTTGCTGAAGGATTCTAGCTAATAGGCAATCAGCAGCTCGCTCGAAAGAGAGGAAAATAAGATACACTAGTGAGCTAGAAAGAAAAGTGCAGACACTTCAAACCGAAGCAACCACCCTGTCAGCCCAGGTCACAAAGTTGCAGGTAAGATTTTGCTTTGATATATTAGCTTTAGTTAAGAGAATTAATGACTGACCATGTTAAGGATGCATGTGATTTATGGTAACATTTGAATGTTATCATTCCAATTTTCGTTCTTTAATCTAGATGCGTTGGTTTTGTGATAAAATTTATCAGTTTCAGTTTCATTCTGTAATTATGGTTATGATCTTCAGTTTAGCGGTGTTTAGAATATACATTTGCTTGGAGATTTATGAGTACTATTTCCTTGTCTTTTTCTTATTTCTTGGTTTGGAAAACGGGGTGAATAGCATTTCAGAATTGTCTAACATGGGCCTGCTTTACATGTGGTTTGCACTAAACAGTGTGCTGTTTTTGCTATGGTATTTTCTTTTTTCTAACAACATTACCATATTTAAAAAGAGAATTCAAAACAAAATGTGTAGATTATGATCTTAAGTTTTTTGCATATCAAATACTTGGTTTCATGCATTATTTATATATGTGCATTTGACAGTGGGCAGATTCTATACTCTGATAAACATGTTCTTGGGTTAGCGGTTCATGATGGCATCCTTTATTGCTCTACTGGCTTCATTCATGAAAATCTTTTAGTTGCCTCAGTGTTTTAGTTAAATGCACTTTAATGCATAGGGGTCTGATGGGGGCATCCGTTTCTTGAAAGCAACATTAGGTTCGTAGTCTATTCAAATTAACTTCAGGTTTAGATGTAAATACTTGTTTGGGCTTTAATTTGCACTGTGAATTCTTATTATTGGCTACCATCAGTCTTTCAAGTGTGGTATAATTGTCAGTTAGCTTATGTGCAGACCAGTGGCTTGAAAATTTTCTCTGAGTTTTTATAAGCTTGAAGGGATATGGTTGGTATTTCCCTATAAAAATCATGGGTGAAATAAAACTGCTTATACCATCCGTAATATGAATAATAGTATCAGACAGGTGTACCTTACTGCTGCATGTCTTAACATAGGTATAGGATGAAAGTAAAAGAAAAGGTAAGATGAATATCATCCAACATGTGGCACTTCAGAGTTTGGCTATTTTCTTATATACATGCCATGTTTGCATTGCCTCACTTTGTCCATATCAGGTTCATAATTGGAAATTAAGGTCAAACGTTCTTTCTTCTTTATTTTTTCGGCGCACTCATTATATCTCTACTTTGTATTTTATTTCCAGCTTCTGTCGCCCTCCTTACTACGTGTTAGTATTTTCTAATTCACATTAGCCATGGTTTTTGATGATTCTGTGATGCAATCTCATCGGATGCATTCCTGACAATATGACCTATTTATCAGTTTTGGTAGTGAGTTTTGAGCAATTCAGATAACTATACTGAAGTCTTATGGGAGTACGGTGTCAGAAGATATCATTTTACTCCATTTGTCATTATTGAATCATTTGATTGGAGTAATCTGTCATCTACTTATTACCTGCATCAATTAATCTTATTCTTGATTGATTTGCCATTTTTGACAGTCTCAATAATTGACTGTGGACAGTAAGCGCATGAATAAGTTCTGATCAATTAGTTATTAATAGTCTAGTTTTCTACTTTTGTATTTTAACAGAAGCTTGATTACTTCTCAATTTGACAGCTTATACATAAATGAAAAAATGCAATGGCTATATTATATGAACCATGATTAAATAAGTATTGAATTCCGTCAACTATTCAAGTTTGAAATACACTGGGTGTGCACAAGCATGCGGACATGAATCCAGATGTGGACCTGTGTTTACTGTAATGGTTAATTCTTTTTGAAAAATGTAAATAAATGAAGGTTCAATCAAGTGGTATGAACTTTGGTCCAAAATTACATTGATGGTTTCATACTTAATTCATCGATCATTCAGGTGATGCTTCTTAGTTTGCCAATATTCTTGCTTTAAGTAGGCACTTATCTGATTTTGGCTTGATATTGTATAAAAGAGATGTATCCTTTAGAGTTCTACCATTTTATCCTGGTGAACTTACAAATCGCTTGTACAGTTCCCACGATACCAATTTCAGAATTCTCGCCAAACATTATTAGGTAAAAACAAAAACGGAAGTATCTGAAGAAAGAGATTAATGCTCATGTTATTGTTTTATGTGATTGTAGAGAGACACTACTGGGCTAACAACTGAGAATAAAGAACTTAAATTGCGGTTACAAGCTATGGAGCAACAAGCACAACTTAGAGATGGTATGATTTCCCAATAATTCATCCTTTAGAATAGTCTGTAAAACTGACTTGTACTCATCATTGCCATTTAATGTACAGAATGTCTAAATTAAAAAGCATATCATTTTAAAATAAACTGGATGTATTAGTAAATATAGCATAATAAAATAATAAATTTACTTAATAGTGCTTGGATGATTTGCATGTAGTTAGGTAACTTACTTTCCTGACTGTTTGCAGCTCTGAATGAAGCATTAAGGGAAGAAGTGCAGCGACTTAAGATATCTGCTGGCCAGATTCCAGGTGCAAATGGAAGTCCTTTTAGTAGAGCGTTACCTCCGCAGTTTTCCCCCCACCAGCCAGCCCTGCATCACTTTGGCGGACAGCAGGCTCAGCAGCAACAGCAGCAGATGCCTCATTCATCCTCCAACAATCAGTCCATCAGCAGTCAGTCCCACCTGAGCTTCATGGACTTTAACCAGAGGGTCTAGGTCGATTGAATAAACTTCCTTCATTGGAATTTAATCTTTGAGAATAGAAGAATATATGGCAGTTGGTATCTTTGTATATAGAAATGTATCTGTATACTATATGTGTTTCGGGAGAAGATTGTGAAGAGTCCCTGTTGTTTGAGTTGCACTTGCACATATGGTTTTAAGCGTAGAATAGGAATGAATTGAAACATGTTATAGAAAAATTAGGTGTTAATGATCATTGAAGGCTGGAATGGATGGTATTGTTTATTATCTTCTTTCCTTCTATCTGACTAGATTCCCGCACTGGTGTACCATGGTTTGAGGCTCGCCCCAGTTGAGAACGTTTTTTAGTCCTGGGAATTTGCTTAAATGATATGAACCTGTAGGATTAGGACAGGGGATTGGATGGTGCCATATATTGACCCATCACTCGTGAAATGGAAGTTTTTAGACAGAAACATGCATTACGAAGAACAGCACGATTTCCCATTATGTAACCTTTAGTGAAATTGGGAACTTAGTAAGCAATTCAATCTCGTTGGTTTGAGTATATCTCAATTATAAATTGTTCTCTAGCAATGAATAAAGTATTACTTTGAATTACTATTATAATTAATTAATATTGTTTTTATTAAATTTTAATAGTCTTAACAATTTTTTTTTCGTGTTAGGTACTATTATAAAGTCTTATGAAGAGTTATTATACTAACCAAAAAAAAATATTCAATATCTTAGAAAATACAATGAAGCAGCAGTTTAATAATAGTCCAAACTTTTAAGAACTTACATATCTAAGAGCTATTGTCAAATGAATAAAAGAACATTACATTTTTTATTAATTAAAAATTTATATATAATTTGTACGAGTTGCAATTAGGAAGTGACTTACAGTGTTTATATTGTATCTTCCAAAATCCGTAGCACCAAAACAAAATCTTAAACAATGACTAACAAGTAAGCATTATAAGAGTAATTCTCTTTGACGGAAATTTCAAACACATTTTCAAGTATTGAACTGAGTTTAATTTTAAATTTTTAAAGTTTTACGTGAGAATGGATGAAAATGAAGCAATCCTCATCAACAATTCATAATATACCAAAAGTAACACTCTTTCTAAGGAATCCACTAACAAAAAAAATTTCATATTGACAGCAAACATAGTGCAAAGAAAGAAAGAAATTCGATGCTTCAAGATTCCAATACCACCAACACCTACGATTCACTTTGACTCATTATGCAACGCCTGAGAAGGGAATCACACTATTCTTATCTTGATAAAAGACAACCATAAAATCAATCGGAATCATAAACCTATAACTCATACATACCCAAAGAGTGAGCCAAAATCAAGAGTCCAGCAATTTGTTTCTCCTCTTTTATTCTGAAAAATTACAAGAAACGTGATAGAAACAAAGGAAACGTTTGTCATTTAATAATATGGAGGACCAATAATGTTAACGGGGATAAACATGAAGAACAAGCCTGCGAAGATACCAACTCTAAAATAAATCAAACAAGCATAAAAACAATGAGCCTTCAATGAAAATGCGATACCCAATTATTTATTGCACAAAAAACATTGTAATTAGCAAAATGCTTTGTTTGAATCAATTATGCTCCAAAACTGTCTCTAGTGTGTGTGTTTTAAGTAACACTCAAATCTCAATGATGACTCTGCATTAACTTCGAGCTAAATATACATAAAATAAGATTTTATTGAATGGACATACAAGTTAACGCTGATCTTATCTAGAATTTCTTGTACTTGGAGCATACAGTTATATGCTTTTTAGTATCACAGTCAGTGTTAAGAAAGAAGTGCATAAATTGCGAAGCTAATCATATCATTTCAGTGCTATTGAGTGATTCAGTAACTGTAAATGGAGTTAGGCATCTTACTGATCGTTGTGTTCATAGCATTTGTACTTTGAGTTTTCTTCTTGCTGCATTCATGGGCTCCACCAAAAGCAATGGAGGAAATTCCAGGCAGCTTGGGTTGGCCTGTAGTAGGTGAAAGCTTCCCATTTTCATCAACTTTTTCAAGTCCTTCTGGTATAAACAGTTTCATCAAAGGTCGGCAGCAGAGGTAAAAGCATAAATAGAATTCATTGAAATGCATTGAAATCAACAATTTTTCAGTTGTGGATGCCTGCAAGAGATAATACTTATTTACATCTATGAGTTATGCATTTCAGATATGGGAAAGTTTTCAAGACTTTTGTGTTGGGGAGATCCCTGTTTTCATGACTGGGAGAGAAGCAAGCAAAATTTTATTAACAGGAAAAGATGGGATAGTGAGATTGAACCTGTTTTATGCAGGGCAGCAGGTTTTGGGTCCAATCAGCTTGCTGCAAACCAGTGCAGAAGCACACAAGAGGCTGAGACGGTTGATCTCAGAGCCTCCCTCAGTTGATGGCCTGAAAAAGTATTTCCACTTCATCAACACACTGGCAATTGAAACATTGGATAAATGCCCTGGAAAGACAGTACTAGCTCTTGAAGAAGCTTCTACAGTTGAGTCTTGATTGCTGAGTGAAAAGAAAAATTCATCAGTCTCCTAGAATTCTTCACGGTCCTAGAGCTATTAACTGTAACTTTTGAATGAATGCAGTTCACTCTCAAAGTGATAGGTAACATGATAATGAGCTTGGAACCCAAAGGCGAAGAGCAGGAAAAGTTTAGGGCTAATTTCAAACTCATTTCATCCTCATTTGAATCGCTGCCACTGAAGGTTCTGGGAATTGTTTATTATCATGGTATCAAGGTAATACCTTCTCAGTTCTGAGTAGCTCAGAAGAGCAAAATCATGAGAAATGTATGCAATGTTAGATTCAATCATTTCCAGTAGGAGAAGTGGAAAAGCATCCAACAAGATTTCCTGGAATCCCTGATAAGGAAACATAGCAAAACAGCAGACAGAGAAGATAATGAAGATAAACTCACTGATACACAGTTTAAGGACTATATATTGACACTACTTGTTGCAGGTGATGACACAACAACTGCTGCTCTCACATGGCTCAACAAATTCCTTGAAGAAAATCCTATTGTTTTGGAACAACTCAGGGTAATGTTACCTGAAGGCTGAAGATTCTTCTGCAAATTTCAATTTGTTCTGCTGGAGACTTGTAACTGAAATTTGGTGATTATTTTGCAGGTGGAACACCAGGCAATCCAAGCAAACAGAAATGGAGGAGAGAAAATTTCATCGTCTGAAGTTAACAACATGCCTTGCACTTCTAATGTAAGCAGCACAAGAATAATTTTTTACTTACAGAGGAATGACTCTATTTTTAGTGCACTGATTCTTGGTACTTCCCTCATTGAAATTCAGGTGATTAATGAAACTCTTTACGGAGCCACGATACTGCCTTGGCTTTCAAGAAAAGCTGCTGAAAATTTTGAGATTTAAGGTATGAGTCAGAAAATGCTAATATTTTCCAGAGAAATGTTCATTTGTAGCACTAAATTGTTTCCAATTCCAGGATACAAAATCACGAAAGGTTGGTCAATTGACTTGGATGTTGTCTCTATTCACCATGACCCAGAAATTTTCCCAGATCCTGAAAAGTTATCCCTCCAGATTTGATGTAAGCACAGTTCAATTTGTTCACCAGCTTTCCGTCTCCCCAAATGCACTCTGGGAAATACTTTATTTTGTCAATTGCAGGCAACTATCAAGCCTTTCAGTTTTCTGGGATTTGGCTGTGGATCACGAATCTGCCCTGGAATGAACTTGGCTAAACTGAAAATCTACATTTTCATCTACCACCTGATGTGCAGATACAAGTAAGTCGTAAAATAGCAGTTGAAACAAAATTTTGAAACACGAGAAGAAACTAACTAACAGAAATGAATTATAGATTTGGGAGCTGTATTTCGAATTCTAACATGGTGAATATATGGATTTTCATCACAGGTGGAGACCTCTGGAGAAAGATGATTATGTACAATGGACGCTTGTTCTGATGCCAAGAAATAAGCACCACATTATTGTTGAGCCACTGTAAAACATTTCTCTGATGAGAAATAAGACACCTTAACCATAAGCAGCAGGACAAAAGCTATTATACATGGAACAGACAACAGTATGTAAAGCAAGAACACAGACTTAACATCCAGAATCTGCATGCCACAATGAAATGAAACTTATACTTTTCATAATAACAAAGAATTTTGAATAAGGTACTTGCTATTCCAAAATTACATGGATGGAAGAAGGATTGATTTCCTCATTTGGGTGATATTGACCAGAAGAATAATTATCTGCATGCAACCGATAGCAAAACCAGGATTACCAGTACTACTAAAATAATGGCTCTTCAGGCATGAAATGCCGCAACAAATAACAGTATACTGCTTCCATCTTGATGAAAATGTCTCCCAGCTAAATATGAGTCGCAAACATCAATCACAAAGAAAAACAAAGTTTCCAGTATAATTCTCTCAATACTAGAAAATTTTCCATGAATTTGAATGTGTGAGAAACTGACATTGTTCTGCTGAGTAATGCAGAGAACAGTGTGCAGTATAGTTAGCAGCAGCAGGAGGAGGCCAGATTTCTTGACACTGCCAGTCATAAGTTGTTAAAGAATCTGAAACAACATAGATGAAGTAATGATCCATGAACTGCCCCTTGGTTTTCTAGTCCCTGCTGAGTTCCACATATTGCAATTAGAAGAAATGCTCAATTTATGATATATGAATAAAGGAAAACAAAGGTTAAAGAAACGGACAAGTAATTTATACTGGTCAAGAGGATATATAAAAGATCAATTATATATGAAGCATCCAAAGAATTAGAAAATGTAGCTGAAATAAATCCCTGATTCCATTAAAATCAAAAATTCTAGTACAAACAAGACAACAGACTGAAATAATCATCAGCCGTAACAATTTATTTATGCAAAGCACAAGCACAATTCTCACTCCCTATATTTGCTGCAACGCATAGAGGTTGAAGTTTTCCTTCCAGAAACCAGCTCAAGCGATGCTCCACTAACTCATTCAAGAAATCATCCAGCTTGTCAATGGTTACATTAGGCATCACTACTACATGCGCAATGTTACCTTGGCAAGCTAACTGCCACCTTCGAACAAATTCTTCATCTTGAGGACGCTCAAAGACAACTGTGCTGCTAAGCTCATTTAGCATGGCACTGATCCCAGCATCACGAAGGCGGTCCATCAAGTAGTGAGCATTTCTAAGACACTTCTGGACTTCTTTCTGGAAACCTTTGTAACCTTTTCTATTGAGGGTGTACCAGAGGAAGATGGGAGCATGGCCATTCCGGCTTCCCATGATTGTGGCATCCCTTGAGGCAAGGTACTCAACATTCCTTGAGAGGACATTGATGTGTTCCATCCTTGTTATCTGAACACCACAAGGCATCGGACATCCCACAAACTTGTGACCAGAGACACTCACACTTCCAATGGGTTTTTTAAATGTAACCTTTGGTGCCTGCTGATCAACAAGAATCGGAACAATTAATAAGTGCAAAAGATTAAATAAGTCCTAGAGCACAGGACTATGGATGGGTTAAAATTTACATAAGGTTTCTATTAAATATGAATAAGGAGAAGAAATCAAACGTATCAAGCTTCCAGGACAAACATTAGTGTTATAAGATAAAGCCATCATCTACTAGCGAATTGGGATACTTTTTCTTCACATTTCCCTAATATGAACAGGATTTCAATCAATTATTGCTCGATTAGATGCCCAAGAATATATTGAAGGGAAAACAACATAAAGGAAGATGCAGAAAGTAGTCGTGATAAAACATATTAGCATTTACCAAGTGTCTATTGTCTATGATTGGGTTCATACAGGGCTCATACAAAGGCAGAGGATGCCTTTTAGCATGCTAGTAACCAGTCATGTACTCCACTGACTAGTAGAGACTATTTAAGGTCCATTTTGGACAGGTTTTCAAGCAGAACCTTTTAGCAAAAACAAAAAATTTTGAAAATAAAATAAGAGTATTTCAGACATTTTAACCATTTAAAAAAAAAGGGAAAAAGAAAAAGAAAAACCTCTATTTCCTTAAACCCAAAATTTGAGCTTCACCTAGAAGAGGTAAAGTAGCTTTTATAATCTTTTATAAACTCTTGCCCAGTTATAACCAATCAACACCAAAAATTTGAAAAGACCTTTGGTATTAAAAGGCACAGTTGGCTGGTAGAGAAACCATACAAAACAGGCACTTAATTGAAATACTAATATCAGCAGTGAAATGCAACATACTTTGCAGTTTCAGTTATTAAGGACCAAAGTAAAAAGGAAATACAACTGAACTAAAACATGAAAACTGTCCATGTACAACCAACATAAGTAAAGCCTGAAGCCATCAGCCTCTCCTGATGAGAAGTAAAGGTGAAATAAGTAAAAAATCAAGAGTTGGAAACAACATCACTTACTTTTTTAACAAAGGGAATCATGAGGCCAAACAGAGCCCCATCACAGTGAATGTAGAAACGGTCATGCATAAAACCACTTTCTTCTAGAGTTTGTATAACAAGATCAAGGTCATCAACAGCTCCTTTAACAGTTGTTCCTGTAATACAGATAAGTCATCAAATCAGATTTGTTATCCATACAGACTCACACCTGTGGAGGGGGAGGAGAGAGGTTGTGTGTGGAGGAAAGAGAGACCTATATTAACATTAATGATGGCTGGCTTGTCCTTGTTCTGAAGTAATTTAGCTTTGAAATCAGCACAGTCAATCTCACCAGAGATCAAACAGTCAACTTTCACACATTCCATTCGATACATTCGTGCTGCTTTAAAGACAGAGTAATGCGACTCTCCTGATGCATATAGAATTCCATCTGGAAAAACCTCTCGTCTGCACATTCAAATTACATTCTATTTCACATTTCTGTGACAAGAACTATAAGTTTATGATCTCAAAAGAAATAACACAAAGCTAAAGCTACACATTACTCACCCAACTAAAATTCCGTGAAGATTGCCTTCTGTACCACAATTTGTAATGTATCCCCAGTATTCATTTTTCTCTATTTCCCATAGGCGGGCAAACCAATCCAAAACACCAACTTCAAACTGTCTTGAATGAACACCATAGTTGCTCTCAATGAATGGATCCCCGAGATTGTTGATGGAGAAATGCTGCAACTGAGCAAGAGCACCGTAATCGAAGTCCAGATTATAAGGATAACCTGAAACAGCAACACCAATCAACATAAAATTAAAGAAGCAGGGCATGCACAAACCATCTTCAATAATTAAAGCTTATAATATTCAAAGACTTGGAACATATTGACTGCCACCATCTTTTCCTTTTTCTTTAATCTTTCTATTTCTTTTACTAGAACATCAGCAGATAAAACATTGAAGTAAATTACTTAGCAGTTTTCTCATTCTATGTTACTACTATTATTACCATCAAAAAAGAAAAAAAATGGTGCTTGTCACTTTGCGCCCGCTGTCATGAATTTTGCGTTTAGGTGCTGAAACTGACAACTAACAACAGTTCCAATTCTAAGACAAGTAACTGAAGTTTGCAAGACAAGCACAGCTCTATCATCTGATTATCATACAATAATCTTAGATTTCTTATTGTACAACTTTATCATTTGGTTTAATTTTCTCATTTTGCAGACCCAAAGCTAAAGTTAGTTGACAGTGCACAGTGGATATTAATAAGCTACGCACCACGTGTGCCAAAAAACAGAAAGAAAACCGTATCATTTAGCGATGGCTTTGTGTTGTTCGTACAATCATACCTAAATGGTGTTTGGTCCGTTCCGTCAATGTCTTCCTGTAACGGGCCAAGACGCTAGCCATATAAGCCTCCTTGTCGCCAGTGAACTCGTCGTTTGCTTCCGGTTCCGTCACGGCTAGGCAAGTGGTATGCACGTTCTTCCCTAGCACAATCTCTCTCTCAGTCTCATCAATCTTTTCCTTCATCTCATGGATGCCGCCATTCTCTGTCACAGCCGGAGGCACTGGTTCTGGCACCACAGCCGTCGGATTGAATTCCCAAGCGAAAATCTCCGCCGTGCTTCCGTTAACGTGATTGATAATTGACTCAGCTTGCACTGTCCGATCCATAACCAACTAAAACTTCTATACAAATTCATATGTTAAAATTTAAAATCCTGAACTGAAAATGAAAATGAGAGTAGTTCATTGTGAGCAGATAAAGAACTTTAATTTTCTCTAATTTTAAATCTTTATTTTTTGAAAAATGAAATTTTTGCAGATCTGGAATGGCTTGAAAAAGTAGAACCTGATTAATGAGCAAAGAGGAGGCGGTGGATTCGCTCAATGAGAGAGAGAAAAAGTTGCAGTCTTTGCAGTCGCAGAGGAGTTATGCTCGGAGATGTTAACTCTTTATGGGGGAAGATTTGCTCTTTGGTCAATTTAAGAAACTCAGCGGGATTAATATTTAATGAAGATAAGATAACAACGTGGACAGAATCAATTTGATTTCTGTCTTTATTTATTTATTTATTTATTTTTTTTCAAGTAACAAATTAAACTATTACTTGCAGTAGAGTTACGTGTATAAATTTTGATTTTTTTGTCTTAATTTATTTTTTTAAAATAACAAATTTGTTGATTAGAGAATTGTTCGTGTACCCTTCAAAATATTTTTGAACAGTCCGGTACAATATGTTAATATTATTGTTATGTGTGTCAGGCCGTTGTGTCGTGTCGTGCATAACTTCGCGGGTTTAATCGGATCGTATTTAGATTGGACCGATGAATAGATCTAACAGATAAGGC
>JAVXUL010000003.1:2884352-2895691 GCA_035590515.1 Trichilia minutiflora | reverse complement strand
TATTTTATTATATAATATTAATATTATCATATAATAATATTAAGTATATTTAATATTTATTTAAACGGTTTGGTTTGGCGGTTGCAGTTTGGAATTAATCCAATCCATAACCCAAACCATTAATAACGGTTTGTAAAATTTCAATCCAAAAATCAATCCAACATATATTCAAATCGATCCAAACTAATCCAAATAAGTGATTTGGATCAGTTTGATACATATCAATTTAAATTTGTCTATCCCTATTAAATATGATAGAAATCATGTTATTCATTAGTAAATACAAGCACTTTCTTTGTAAATAGGGTTGCTTTGCTTTTGGTTATTATTAAATTGCTTGCCCCCCTTCACTTTCAACTGTTTTACTCATTGAGGGGGAGACTTCTTTCGAAGTATTTTACTATACATATTTCATATTTTTGTCCACCTTGAAACAAAAGGTACATAAAAATCTCATTTGGTTTATGAAGTTATAATTGGTAAATATAAACTCTTCCAAAAAAAGAAAAAGCATGCAATCAAAGAGAAAAGCAGTGCGCTTTAAAGTTATATTACAATATTGACCCGACAACATCATAAATATATTTTTAATAATATGTGAAATTATATTAATAAAATAATATTAAAATATAAATTATTATATACAAGTTAATAATTATTTTAATTGTCTCATAAATATTATTTTGAGTATATTTTAAGTATGGGGGTTTTGATGCCGGATTGCTTTTTTTTTTTCTTCCCCGCTTAATATTTACTAAAAGATGGTAAAGCTCACTCAATCCTTGACTTAGGCTTATTTAATAATTTAAATTTTTAAAATAAATAATTATTAAATCCTTTCATCTTTTATATCTGTCAAATCTGTATTTATTTCGATAGATTAAAAGGATTCGAGATTAATTAAACAACTATATGTTTGGATTGTTAGACTATTATTGGAACTCAAATAATATATTTTAAAAAATTTTATTTTATAATACTATGTAAAAAAAAAAAAGAAGAATAAATCAAGCTTAAATTTTTACTCCCTTTTGCAATTATTTTGCTCTGTTTTCTATAAATTTAAATTATATACCAATTTATTTTCTATAAAATTGTACAAATATGGCAAAACCTTATCTCAAATAATTATAATTTCAACCTTATAATAATAAAATTCCAACCGTACATATCTCAAAATTTTCTTACATATGTCAAGTTTTCCATTGTACGCCGTACGCGTATAAATAATAATAATATATATTCAGGGAGTGTCTTGTGTGGCAACTGTAGCGGGAACCATGGTTGGGATAGGGTCCATAGGGATCAAAAATTTCAAAGTTTGAGAAATGAGAATGCGACTAAGAGAAGACGGTGGGTCTTTCTTTATTCCTTAATATTAATTCCAGCTAACTAATATAATAAACTTTGAAAATTTAATAATTGACGTGACCATAAAAACCAATAAAATGGGTGTGTATTGGAAGCAATGTCAACACAATTTGATAAATCTCACCTTGCCGTTAAGGAAATTTGTTGGCATTGTATTATCAATAATTAAGATAAGAAAATTTATAAGACAAGAGTTAAAAAAAATGTACTTTCCATTATCTTATATATTATAACAAATGTTTTACTGAGACATAAAATACA
Source organism: Trichilia minutiflora (assembly GCA_035590515.1). Lineage (NCBI taxonomy): Eukaryota > Viridiplantae > Streptophyta > Magnoliopsida > Sapindales > Meliaceae > Trichilia > Trichilia minutiflora. The sequence continues at coordinate 2,894,059 of JAVXUL010000003.1, read as the reverse complement.
CAGGTACTATAACACAATTTATTATGATATTGTTTGTTAATTTTTAATTCTCACTCTTACTATCACCTTATTGACATGTTTAAGTGTTGATTTATACTTTTTTTTTATATATAAAAAATTTCAATCTATTAAATTGAGTAGAAATATCAATCGAATTAATCTGTCGTCACTTGTCGAAGGAACAATTCAGATAAAATCTATGATTTAATATCCCGTTAAAAAAATTTGTCAATATTATACTATCAATAATTAAGATAAAAAAATTTCTAACGCAACTGTTAAAAAAGTGTACTTTATATTATCTTATAAATTATAACAAATGTTCAACTGAGACGTAAAATATATAGATACTGTAACACAACTTGTTACGGCATTATTTGGTAACTTTTAATTCTCACTCTTACTATCACCTTATTGTGTATACATGAAAAATCATAATCTACTGAATTGTGTAGAAACATCAATCGAATTAATTATCACTCTTGCTATCACCTTATTGTCATATTCAAGTGTTGAAGTATATATATATATATTTTTTATATATGAAAAATCATAATCTACCGAATTGAGTAGAAATATCAATTGAATTGGTCTGTTGAGAATCCTAAAATAAGAATCGAACCTGAGATCTTGAGGTCCACGGGTTTAACCCCCACTACTAAGTCACCCCTGAAGAGGTTGTGTTGAAATATACTTAATTAATAAATTAAATGTTAAACGGGGATTTTTAGTCTAAAAATAATTAACTATGGATGATAAATGAGCGTTTACTTTATTATATAAGTTAATTAGGAATTGAAGTCATCTTTTTGATAAGTTCAAAACATGACGAAACTAGTGAAATGTATTGAGATAATATAAGAAAGCTAACTTTAAAGCAAGAATATTTAGAATACCATTAGGTAAAAAATTAGTATAATTTATAGTCTATAACATTAGTATCAAAGCTAAATTGAAAGGTATTAAGAGAATTATATATTGAACTTTTATCGATGTTAAGAAACTCTTTTGTTAATAGCAAAATATAAAGTAGTACAGGATTATTAAAATTTTTTGAATCAAATGTTAAGACCAGATAAATTATATAAAAATATCAATACAGGTAAAAAGAATATTTGATAGAGTATAGATGAATTTTGTTGAGGAAGTAGGTTATTCATGAACTTGGGCTAGAGTAATAGATAGGGTAAAAATCTTAAAGGTAATTTAATAAGCGAAAAAATAAGTTTTTTGTCAAAAGAATAAGAGATATTGATGCACAGAGTACCTAAAATACATTGAGTGAGTGAGGGAGAATCATTTTTCTTCGTGTACAAAGCGTGCACAATTTTAAATAGTGACAATTTATCATGCCCTCAAATATAAGTTTTGAAATATATTAAGATGAGAGATTAAATATTAAGTGAGAACTTTTACTCTAAAAACGTTTTACTAGAGGTAACAAATAAAAGTTTCTCTCTTTAATAAATTAATCAGAGATTAAAATCTTTCTTTTTATGAACTTAAGATAAGACGAATTCAATAAAATATACTTTAATAATATAAAAAATTAACTTTAATATATAAATATCCAAAATACTAATAAATCAAAGACTGCACATAATCTATATCACGTAACATCTACCGTTTCTTCACATCCAGAGACGTAAAAGGCGCGAGCAATACCATAATAATAAGAGGGGCAACTCCAAATCTTATACGGTGTTTGCATATAATGTGTTATTGAACAGTAAGTTTTTTTTTTCTCCCAAAAAAGAAAAACTTTAAAGAGTCGGGTATACCTGAAATATTTAAAACAGCTCTTGAAATGAAAATAAAGGGTTAAACCTATCTTTTGAATTAGTACTTAATTTTTTTTTTCTTCAATATTCTTCTATTCCGTCAATCACCATGGGAAACCAGAAGGCAAGAAGCATAAGTTGACTGATATCACAAAGGGAAACAAATTATCAGTATCAAATCTTAATAAAAAAGATTGGTCCCTCGACCATCTACAGTCTCTGTAGTTTATAACTTTGTTTTGAGTAAACAATATTTAAACTCATAAAATTTGATTAAAAAAAATATTTTAATCTGATATATTAAATATATTTATTTTCATCCTTATTCATCAAAATTCCTACTATGGCATAGATTGTAAAATATAAAATATGATGATACCAATAAAACTAAATTAGTTATATCGAAATAGATAAAGATAAAAATAGCTTATATTATAGGAATATATTTATTAATTTTTAAAATTAAATATATTTAATAATAAAATAATATTTTTAGTTGGTGATACATATTTATATTAAATTTTGTGCATTTATATTACATGAGAGTTGAGTTGGTGTAGTGATAAGTAATAATATATTATAATCTAAAGTTCTAAATTTGAGTCTCTAATATTTTTAGAATCGATTCAATCCGTCGATGATAGTTTTTTTTTCAAAAAGGAGGGAATAATAAGGTATTAGAAAAAAAAAATCATTTACCCCTGAATTTCAATTATAATTTCAACCTTATAATTAAAATATTTATAGATATAAATTATTAATTTGTTGGCTGAACATTTATAACCGAACATTATTAATAGCTTCAAATGCCTAGAGGAAAAATAAATTCCCTAATAGTTTATGATATATAGATATAGCATATTTAATTCAAAATAAAAATTATTCTTTATCTACAAGCTTTATAATATTGGAAAATATCTATGATATTGGATAATTTTTTCAAGAGGGTAAATGACTTAATGATTCTCACAAAATAATAATAATAATAATTGCTATTTGCTTCTATAGAATTCTGGCTACCAAAGATAATTTATCTTTAATTAATTGACAATTGACACCTAATACGAAAGCTTTAAATGTCCTTATGCTAATGGACAAAGGAAGGGATAGAATATTCTTTCTACAAAAGATTTGGATTCTATAGAATCTATTCACCAAGTTATATGTAATTGGTTGTTTGGCAACGCTACAGTATTCTTAAAAGTGAAAAATATTGCTTTATCTTTTATTATTTTCTAATTTTATATCTAAAATTTTCAGTCGTGTAAGTTAGAATTGTAATTTCCTATTATATATTTTTTAATTTCTTCTTAATATACGTATAGATTAGAATTGTAACAGGATAACTAAATAAATTATCTAGATATCATAGTTTAAATATAGTTAGAATTAATGTTTTTTTATTATATATATAAAAAAATAAATAAATTATAATACAAAAATTAAGAATTTCAATAAAAAATTTTAGGGATTGTACTGTGTTGCAATTGTAGCATGACCCATCGTTGGGATAGGGATCAATAAACATCTTCCGAGCGGTCCAGGGCAGGGCTCTGTTAGCATAACGACTAGAATAGCTGGAAAAAATTAAAAGTTTCATGGGAGATGTCAGCCGACGTTGAGAATCCGACCATACAAAGGGTAGTTTCTTGAATCTTTCCTTAATATTAGCTCCAATAACTAAGGTAATAAACTTTGTAAAATTTATGTAAATTTTTATAATTGATGGGACCATAAGAACCACTAACATAGTTGTGAATTGGAAGCAATGTCAACTCAAATTGATAAATCTCACCTTCCCATGATCAAGGAAATTTGTCAACATTGTGCTATCAATAAATACATATGAATATGATGCATGCCGACTTATAATAATTTGTTTTTATAATTCTCAATTTTTTTGACATGATTTTTAGTATATATTTTATAAATTAAAAATTATAAAAAATAGTTTGGAAAAAAGTAATGAGATGCATCATACAATTAATCACACTATAACTTGACGTAATAATCTTTGTCGTAACTCGTAAGAAATGGGCAACGGTTAATTAATTTATCAGACAAAATAATATTGACTGTTAACTTTCAATTCTCATCCTCGTTGTCACCCTACCCTTTTCCCTCATCCCAAAACGCGGATGGCGTGAGCGAGGCATGTCATAATAAGAGCTTCAACTTCGAATCCCGGACGAAATGGCTTTTTCTTGATTTTCTGGAATCGTTTTTTAAAATGATAAGAAAATCCGAGAGAACATTTGTATAATTTCACAAATCTATCAACTTCACTCTGCACAAATTATTTTATTTTGAAGGGGTAGACCGGGGTCTATTTCTTTTCCCTTGGACGAGACTAACCTGTCATTCTCTCTGTAGATACATCATTAATTTTACTTGACCAAATTGCCCTCGCTTTTCATTCAAGCTTCAGTTGTATCGGTCCTCTTCTGTCCAATGTCCTTGTAGATTCTAACAGTCAAAGATCCTCCCCCGCTCATCAAAATTTACTTTCTTACCTTCTTTCCCACTCTTTCCCTCACTTTCTCTAGCAATTTCTCTGATATGTTGGAGAAATAACCAGCGAAACGCCATGGATTTGACGGAAGGAGTTGGAGAGAGCTCATCTCCGCCCAGGAGCTTTGGGAACTTCAGCAACTACGATGTGCGAAACGACGTGTATAATCGGTTGATAGAAAACGGAAATGAAGAGGCCTGTTCGAATCATGATTTTCGAGAACAACTGGATTCTCACTTCAATCGATTGCCTGTTAGGTATATTTATTTCGCATGGATATGTATTTATTCATGCTTAAGTATGTATGTATCAGTTTTTGATGCATGAAATGATTTTGAGTTTATAATTAAGTTTAGTATTTGGATTTTGAGTGTGTAAGATTCATTTTGCACGGATGGAATCTTGTACTTTTTCATTTATAGATTTCTTTTTGTCTTGTAAACGACACGCCGTTTATGTTACCATAAAAAGTTCAAAAAAAGATATAGCAATTTTTTTTGAAGATGATGTATGTAAACCAGTCTAGTGAACTACGAAACAATTTTCTACCTAATTTTTATTATATTCAATATGAAATTAATTTCTGAGGTGATATTTTATTCCCGCCTTCAGCATCCTATGTAATATGGGTAACATTTCTATCATTGGATCTGTATGTTTATATGTAGGTTCATATGTTTATTTTGTTTTTATATGCTTTTTGGAGGCCAAGCGTCTTAGTCGTACATGAACGTTTTATCTGGTCGGCTGGTGAAATTGCATTCCTTTGATTTTTTGATATAGCTTAAAATTAATGTTCATGGAATCAAAAGATTTGAAAAGGGGTATAGAAGATAGGTAGGATTAATGGCAGAGAGAAGTCACAAGAGAGGGGAAGAAGATACATGGAAGCTAAGGAGAGTTAAATGTTCTTCAATTATTCGTACCAAAATTCATCATGCTTCTTGCTGCTCAAATTAGAGCCTTAATCCTAAAAACTTACACAAAGTTATCCTAAGTGCATTCTGCTATATATTGAACTTCCAGTGAATAATGTTGAAAAACATAAGCTATATATAACTTCCTTAAGGAAAAATTTAGTGAGGAAACTAAAATCAATGAGGAAAATAAAATCATAGTACAATTTTGCTTCACTTTTCTTTTCTCTTAAAATCCTCTTTCCCTTGGCTAAAAGGATTCTTATATGCAATGTTAATAACTTGAGTTGCATTTTTTTCTTTTGTATCAGTTATGGACTTGATATTAACATGGATAGAGTGGAAGATGTTTTAGTACATCAGAAGCTTCTTGCACTTGCTAAGGATCCTGATAATCGGCCTGTTTATCATATCCGCTTCGTGGAGGTAAGAACTCTTGCTTTATCTGGTGGTAAAAGCTTTAATTTTTGTTTATGTAATTTCTGTTTTGCACTTAAGTGCAAACCTTTTTTTTTTTTAAATTTTTTGTCATTACCAAGTAGAAACCAAGTTTTGTTTAAAATGAATATTATTTATTGTAATACATATATAATTTAAACAAAAATGATCATAGATTGATAGGAAAGTGGAGGAATGGAATTGAACTGCATTATGTAATGCCATGAAATAACTTTTTTTTATATTATATTGTTGTTACATATGTCAATTGCTCATACATTCTTCATCTTTTAGCTTCTGCATATATTTACAAGTCCATACCTTGATGCTGAGGATAACAATTGTTGACAAATTTTAAACCTCAAAACATCTTTACCTTTTAGTTCTGTACTGCCTGTTCTCTTCTTTCGGTTATGTATCTCCTAGTGTCTGCTAATTTTTATAATCTGGCTCACTTTGTTGCATTTTTGCCTCCTTTGTGTCGCTGTTAAGAACCTCTTCACCAGACGGGATGGTAATGATGATCAGCAGTTGATAATACCTAGTTCCACTGCAAGCCCTTCGGTTGATCCAGATAATGAAGGAGCTATACCATCTCATAAGAGGTATTCTATTTGTAAATATATTACTTATGCACAGTTTTACCACTTTTTTCGCTTAATACATCAGCGCACTGAATTTATGGTATGGCTTGAAACTATTATTTCTTGTTTATTTACTTATTTATTTTTTTCAGATGATATTTTGGTGTAGTTTAAATGGTCAATCAAATATTTTTTTCTTCTCTGTATGTGTGACTTCTGTCATTTCTTTTAAGTAGAATTAGGGATTCGGCAATTGACTTTGAGCCATGCTCTAAGCTTGAGGACCTAAATTTGGATGTTAGAAAGAATTCCAATGACATGGAGGAAAGATATGTTGCAGAGAACTCGTCCAGAAGGTATTAAGATCTTCTTCAGTTTTCAATTTATTCTCACTAACCTGGTGATGTGATTTTTCTATTTACAAATAGCAATACACATTAGATATAAGCAATATTTTGTGTTTTTTCTTTGGGTGCCAAATTAAGAATTTTCTATTTTAAAGTTTCTGTTGGTTGATGGATTAGAGCATAAATGGTTTTGTCAGAATTCAAAACTGATACGAAGAGTCAAATCCAAGATATTTCCCTTGATGGTAAAGACAATAATTGGGCATAACAGAGGTTTTACGAGTGTACTTTTCCATTCAGATCTTTACTGTTAACCATTTAATGGGTTCAATTCAGGTGGGAGAGAGATAGAAAGAAAGATGTTAGTTCGTGTTTTAAAGATTCATGACTTTGTGTGCTAGAAATATTCAGTTTTATACTTGCAACTTTTGATGGGGCAAAAGCGAGGGGAAGAGGGAGCATGTTTTTATGAGAGTAAGAGTGATGCTCCCTTTCTTTTGTCACTCATTAGAATTAGTGTTTAGCATGGCCTCTCACAGAGAAGGAAAGAAAATGATGGTGTTTGTCTTTTGTGACCTTCCACATTCTTTTTACTTAGCAGAGTGTGTCTGCTCTAAAGCTCTTTGTCCATTCGTGGATCAGTTTCTATAGGTTCTCTTTGTTGACTTGATGTGATGGGTCATCCGGCTTTCCTTTGGGCCAATATGTGAGGAGTGTTAAAGAGCCAAGATTGGTTAGATTTAATGATTAGTATGGCTTGTCATACTAATTAGGCCTTTTCACCGATAACTTATGCTTTTATATTTGGGTTCATTGTAATTGCAATGTCTCTTTTGAGTAAGAGTAAAGCTTTCGAATTTTTGTCATCACATCTTCAGTTTCTTCAGCTCTATATGGCAATGTCATCGATGGATGTATGCCGTTTGTCTTTACAACTGTTCAGAATACTCTTCCAATTAGATGAGGAGCTTTCTCAATCAAGATTTGATCTTTCCCAAATGTCTTGTCTTCATCTGTGTATAAATTTCTAATGTATAGATGACCGTTAGGCTTTAATGTTGATGTTTCCTAGAGCACCTTTAAGCTTCTCTGAAATTCTGCCCATAATTCATCTTGTTCTTGTTGTTTTAGAGCGCAAATTAGGTTGTTCATAACTTCAAGAATTGACAGTCTAAATTAGGCAGTTCATAACTTGAAGAATTGACAGTCTATCATAAATGCTATATGTGGAAATAATTGATTGTTGGGAATTGTAATGCAGGAGAGATGTTTTGCACGTTCCAATTCATGAAGTAATATTTTCTACAGTGGACAAACCAAAGCTTCTTAGTCAGGTAAGTGTGAGAAGAATTATATTTACTTCTTCATTATTCAATTTTATGTTATTTTTTTGAGTCTTAGGTAATTTATTTTTGTCATTGCTGTGGTCTTAGATGTTTATGAGCTAATAAAACATCTGCGTTCCTGCTTTCGACAGCAGTTCTTAATATACTGTGTACTAAAACTATGCACTCAAGATTAAACGACCACGAACTTATTATACTTCTGTTGCATGGAAGCTTACCTTGGTGTAATTGACAGATTACTGCATGGAAACATAAGGACAACTAAAAACTGTCTGTGTGAAAGTTAAATATGTAATTCTCTCTTTGTTATTCCCAAAGAAGTAGTGAACAATTTTTGATGAGCTGGCTAGAATTAAATTGGCCAAATAGTTTATAACTAATGGCATTTTTTGTCATCGTTTATGTCGTAGACTTAACTGAATTTGAAGTAGTGGGATCAAGACCATGAATGTTCTAACAAGGAGTCATTTTCTTCAGCTTTCTGCTCTGCTTTCTGACATTGGACTAAATATTCGTGAAGCCCATGTGTTCTCTACAACCGATGGATACTCCTTGGATGTATTTGTGGTGGATGGATGGCCTGATGAGGTACTTTGTTACTCTATATGATGTTTATTGTCATATATGTGCCTTTGCATTCCTTTACATGTCAAAACTCCCAATAGCAAAAGAAAGTAGGCTTCATCTCATTTATCACATGGCTGTTTCTTTTCATCAAAGGAACATTTATTTCCTATTGGTCTTGGTTTTTGTTTCTTTGGGTATATTGCTTCTTCCTCTCCTCCCCTTCCCCTATGTGTCAAAAAAAAAAAGCATCACTCTTGTTTCTTGTGTAATTTAATTATGCTTCTGAAACAAAAATACAAAATCACAAAACAAAGAAAACCATCGTTCTGAGGTAATATTTTTCTTCATTTCTAGAAAACACTGTCTGTTTTGTTTTACTGCTGAAGTTTTATTGCACATTTACTCAAGAGTGATTGTTCACCGTGACAGTTACAAATTATAGTATATGATGCATTTATAACATATTTTTCAAAGATTTACCTAATCTGATATTTTCAAAGGAATTATGCTTTAACCCAGGACAGTGGCCTTACACTATATTAAGGAGCATTGTGATTATATTTCTTTTATGACAGGGATCTGTGCTGAGTCCAAATGTTGCTGACTTTGCAATGTTGTGGCCAGGATACAGATGGTTTGTACAAGGCTATGGAAAAAGCAGTTGCTAGAAGTGAGGTAAACTATATTTTGTTGCAATATTCTAAATAGTCAGTTAATTTAATTTATTATTTTCTTAATTTCATTGGAAGTGGAATGAAATGCAAGTGGAAATTGACATTTATAGTTGAAAAATATTGTGTAATCTTGCACAGCTTGCATTGGCACTACTGTTAGATACAAGTACTAGTGAAAAGTTTGTGTGAAGAAAGATGAATTCAAATCTTATTAAATTGATTTTGCAAGAACTTACAACTCTTATTTATACAAGAGGTCCACAACTAACATACAATAAATGAGAGAGAGACACCATGCTTTCCAACACAACCCTCAAGTTAGTGTATAGATGTCAAAGAGGCTTAATTTGTTGATGAGATGATCAAAGTGTCGAGATGACAATTCCTTGATAAGGATATCTGCTATCTGTTGAGTAGTGGGAATGAATGGTATACATATCTGTCCAGTCTCAAGTTTCTCCTTAATAAAATGTCTATTCACTTCAACATATTTTGTCCTATCATGTTTTACTGGATTTTGAGCAATACTAATGGCTGACTT